>PVKM010001671.1:0-74136 GCA_004027735.1 Carollia perspicillata
AAGCTGCTTCCTTGAAGACTTACACTTACACCTTCCCATTTGACCTTGTCATGAAGGGAGGCTGGCCATGGACGTGGCATGAGGGAGAATGTTAGACCACCATTAAAACTGGGAAAGTGCAGTTGATTGAATAGACCTTTGTTTTCCACACAAGGAATTCTATAAAATTTACCTCATCTCTCACTCATATGTTAGAAGTGCCTCAAACATTTAAAAAATGCAGAGAGTATAAAATGCAATCGTCTTGCTGTCTTGGCTTTGTATGGAGTATCATGCTTTGTTTCTATTGACTATTCAGCAGTGATGGTCGAAATAATGAATTGCATTCTTTGATTTGGGTTTGCAAGTATTGATAGCATAAGTCATTAAGTGATTGGTCTACACAAAGAGATAGAGTAAGCCTATGATGAACAGTTAGGGTCAGGTGTCCTGCCTCCTTCTTCGGTTGATTTAAGTGCCTTCAAGTTACAGTCTCAGAACTCTTTGAGGCCTTTCTCTGCTTCAGATACCTTGAACGCAAATTTTTCATTTGTGTCTGGGTACAGCCAAACACAATAGCATATTACTGGATAATGCACAGTGAGAAAGAATCTGAGCTACAGCTCTCTGTTGATGTCATAAAGTGAATTTTTAAAACAAGAACGGTCACTGTGTTTGGAAATGGGTTTTGATGCATGTAAAGGATATTTGGATGGAAAACCTTAATGTAAAAGTACCAAAAATTGTTGGGAGTTGAAAAACCTTCAGTGTTTTCAAACAGGGCAGTCGGAGATGAACACAGCACCTGGCACATGGCAGGCACTTAAATGGATAACTTTGGGACAAATATGCAAGTAATGTGTAGAGCCTTGTCACTTTTTTTCTTTGGTTTTTGGTAGGTTGAGAGGAGTTATTTTTATCAACATGAAAGTTCTTTTTGTTAATGCTCCAAATCTGATGATTTGTAAAATTTTGTGCTAAAATCAGCAGGACTTAATGGGGGAAATGGAGTGCGGGGAAACCACTCACACCTGTGCAACTTGGCGACTAGTGCACTAACCAAAAGAGTAATTGGTGCCTTGGGAGGTAACAGGCCACTGAGGCAGACTGCTCAGCATGGCCAGAAGCAGGCCCAGAGGATGTTAAAACGTACAGAAAAAAATACAGTGGAAATGCTGGCAACTCCTTAATTAGCAAAGGGCTGGCAAGTAGATGAAAGTAGAAATCGAAACCAGCACGGTTGCTTTAAGGTGTGTTCAGAGGGGAGTGCAACCTGTCATGATGAGAAGCCACAGGAGGCTGGGTGCTCCTCGCTGGGATGGTCTCCTGCCTCCCCTGCAGGACCTAATTTAATTCTGTGGAACTGGAGCTGAAAGAGCTCCTGCTGCCTGAGCAGCCATGGGTTCAGGCTCTACCCTCTACTGCTGAAAGTTCTGTTTCTAGTCTTGCTTTTCTGGTTCCCCTTCCTTAAAACATTACACACCAGATTGTTTCCATGTTTTAATTTTTCTATTTTCCATTTGGATATGAGCTAATTGGTATTGTAGAAACACATTCTATAGTTAGAACAGACTACTTAGTGATTTGGAATTTTGTAAAGAATGAATCAGTTCCTAGACTTTCAGATCTATGGGGATCTTAGTAACCATTTAACGAGTTCCATTTTACAAATGAGGAAACAGAATTAGATTACATTGTTTGTGTAAGGCCCTATAGTAAATTTAATATTTACCAAGTTAAAAAAATTTTTAAAGCCATAAAATTAGGGGTACTTTGTAAAATTATGTTAAGTGAAAGAAATAAAATAGAAGTTTAAGAAATCCAATTAAATTAGTTTATTTCAATAGAAATTAATAATAATAATGATTAGTATATCGCATACAAATATTCTGCTTTTCTGGGTGGTTTTATGGAGTGTTGAAGCAAAAATTGCATTGGATAAAGTGAAACAGGCAAGGAAGACTTTAAGATTTATTGCAGCAGAGGAGAGGGGCTAAAACTCAGTCAGAGCTCCACTCTGTGGCAGCAAGAGTGGCCACAGGGTTCTTGAGAGCTGGAATGAAGGGGAATAGCAGGCCACCTGTATTTGGTAATTGGACTCAAACAGAGGAAAAGGTAAGTTTCTCTTATCTTCATGATAGGAATAGCACACAGTCCACAAATACAAGATAGCTAAAAAGAAGCAAGCAAGCAAGCAAATAAAACCAAAGCAAAACTGCAAATAAATTCACATTCATATTATTATGGAATTCCTTGCAGCTATTAAAAATGGAAGAGAGTACTTAAAAACATGTTGATATACTTTAAGTGAAAAAGAACAGCATTTTTCCATACATTTGTATATAAACATAAACTATATTCTGTGATAGTATCATAAGGTAATTTAAGTTTATATTCTCACGGTTATTTCCTTTTCCAGTGTGACTTCTACAGAACCCTAATGTCTTACCCTTCCCTCCTCTTGTGCTTTGTTTTATTTCAACAAAACGTGGGGCATACTTTTCTTTGATTTCCCCTACCGTCATCAACAGAAGGCAGTTGTGTAGACCACTTGTATGGAATGTCTGAGGGCAGACCACTTGCATTGAATGTCTGAGGGCCATGGAAAAGGGTTCTTGCACATGAGGCTCTCAACTTTAAATTGCATGATAGCATTCCTCTTCTCAAAATCTCTTAAGCCATTTCTTCCACCAGGCATTTCTCACAGACTGTTACTTCCCTGTGGGCCGTTCTTTCCTGTCAATCTCTTTCTTCTTCTCTCTAGACCTCTACATTAATATCTTTTTCTGGACACCCTCATTCTTTTCTGCAGATATGTTTAGGAAACTTCAGCCTCTTTGTAATGCAAAGCAATTTAGCTTTCTCTTGGTTTTATTTCTCTGTCTTAAGGCTCATGCCCTGCGGCTATCTATCTATTACCAAAATGGCTCATTACTTTTCTTTAAAAGAGAATAAAAGTCCTTTATTTTCTCATTGTGTATCAATAGATGTTATGTACTTTGGCAGTCTGCACAAGCATGTGAGTATAAATGAACTCACAGTGGTAGTACTGATCTCTATTTCTCTTGGAATTTCCTCCTTTCTCAAATAGGGTCCTACTGTTATACCAAAGTCCCCTTTTTCTTTTCTGAAGTCCCCTGTGGTGCTGATATATTACAGTTTTTTTTGTGGTACCAGTGTTGCTCAGTGGTCTGGAATCCTATCTACCAAGGTTATATGCCAAAGCCAGACCTGATTTTGCTTAAGTGAGGAGAATGTGCCTCATTTTACTCTGTTGCATTCAGCTAGAAAGGGATCAAAGCAGAGTAGATTAGTATCCCTAATACCTTCAAAGATCTTGGAGAAGGTAGTCTTCAGTAATTCATTTGCAGCATCCTGCTCCCTGGGATACCAATGGAGCTGGACCTTGGGGACACAGCTGACAACCTCCACGCCAGATCTGATCTGGTTGCTGGTTTTGTTGGTAAGTCTAGTTTGTTGTGGTTCCCTCCTCCCTTAGGACACACCCTGCCTTAGGATATGTTATTCCTAGAAAGCTCATCTAATGCTCCTGGAAAAAGTCCTGACTACTCTACCCTACTGCATTCTTACAGCTCATTAGAAAAGCCTGAAAGTATCTGTGCTTTAGTGCTAGTTAACCTTATAGACAAAAATTCATAAGAAGCTTTTGAGTTTAACCTTTAAGTAGTAAGATCATGGATAATTTTAAAGTTTTATGCGATTCTTCATTTTCCATACTTTTATGTTGACCGTGTATTACTTTTATAATCAGAATAGTTAAAACCAGTAACAGTAAATGTGAAAAATTAAGGTACTTGAAATACATTAGAGTCTGAAAATTCTGCAATAGTTTTAGAGAGATAGAAGATATTCCCTGATGTATGACAACAACTAGTCTGAACACAATTATCCTAATTGTTCAAACATAGGCTCTGCGGGCAAATATTTACGGTTCCCTTTCTCCAAGGGGTTTTTTTCTTTTTGCAATTCCTGAGAAAAAAAATATCCAGAGGGAATTATATATTGTGGCAAAACTGGGGGACAATTACCAAAACCCTTGGAGTTTTATGCGATGTTAAATCTATTCAACAAGAATTTTCAAAAATGAAACAAAAATGAAATTTCAGGAATTAAAAATAAAACAGAAACACTCTTTTTTAACTTCAGTCATTCCTAAATTCCTCATTCTCTTACACAACTGTTGCTCCTTGGCTGCATGGGGTGCTCATTGCTGAAATTCATGCTGAGGGGAAATGGCTGTCTGTACTTCTCCACTGAACCATAGCAGAATTGTTGCAGATGTAAAGAGAGAAACAGCATCTGATGAGTGAGATAGAGGAATCCTCTTTTCACCTGCTGTGGGGCACTTGGATAATTCATTGGCTATGACTGATGTTTTGGTGCTCTCAATACTGATGCTCTGACTATCAGCTCTACAGTGTTTTGATGGCGGTGGCAGGCGTACTTTGAGAGTCCCTTAGAAACCTGCTATGCATTGACTGAGAATCTGTAGGCTCAGGAGTCATGCGGTGGCCTGTGTTAAAGACAGGGATGGACCTAGTGATATCCAAAGACACATTTTTCTGGGAAGTTACACATCAGGAATTCAAGAAGCATTTTCTCAAAGTGGCAAAATGTGGGCTTGAATTTGTATTCATTTTATTGCTTAAAGTCACATGACCTTATTTTATATATTCAAACTGAATGAGAGATTTTGGTCACACTGAGAGCATTCATGCCTATGTTTTATTCTATTTCATCATATTTGATCATTGGTTGGGAAATATGAAAAGACCAGTTCCAATGTATTGAATACATCCTTAGAAAGGGCTCCATGGTGTATTGGTTAGCACTCTGGACTCTGAATACATCCTTACACCAAGCATGGTTAGCTTTTGGTGATAAACAAATATGGACAAGCATTGTGTCTGTCTTTCAGAAATCCACAAATGTGCCCTGGCTGGTGTGGCTCAGTGGATTGAGTGCCAGCCTACAAACCAAAGGGCTGCCAGTTCAATTCCCAGTCAGTGCACATGCCTGGGTTGTGGGCCAGGTCCCCAGTTGGGGGTATGTGAGAGGCAACCAACTGATGTTTCTAAAATAAAGAAAATATTTAAAAAAAGAAATCCACAAATGTATTAATGTCTATTATACTATAATAGTTATTATAATAGAGATATGTCATAAGTTCTGTAGATAGGCCCTAAATAGACACCCACCTAATTGTGAGCCCAATGAGTGTAAAAGTCTTTCTGATCTTGCCTACATCATATGCCCACACCCAGCACAGAGTTCAGCTCATAGTAAATAAATAATTAACAAAATTTTTCTGTTTTGTGTATGAGACCTCAGGCTTCTTCTACTTGTTAGTGTAACTCAGGAAGAAATATGGATTAGTGACATCTGTATACTGGTGAATATTTGTACAGATAATATTCATTCTACAAATTACTTCTTTTTGCTCAGTACAATTACTGTATATGATATTTCAGTCACATTACTACCAGCACATGGGGAAGTATAAAGAAAGAAAGCCATTCTGAGGGAATAGACTGAGTTAAGGAAACAGGAAGAATGGCCACTATAAGGGTTAAACAATGTGTGCATTTTGGTACCAAAGATGCCTTGACTCAAATTCGGTCTCTGTTCTTAAATCTACAGCTATTTAATGTCTTTGCCTCAGTTCACTCATTTACATACAAATGAGGGTACTAGTGATAGTACCTATCAAGTGAGTAGCTGTAATAAATAAATGAGTTTATTATTTAAAACAAGTGGTTTAATTATTGTGATACAGCAAAGGTTTGATAAACAATAGCCATATTATAGAATTACAAAATTTCTTAGATATATTGCAGGCAGTTTTGAAAATGCAGGTTCAATTAACATAGTACTCTGGATACAGAGAAATAATATTTTAGTGAAGTAATTATGATATGAGACCACCGTGGGATGCAGAAGAGGATCCACATATTAAAAACATACTAAAACAACTAGGCTAATGGAGGAATGGCAGCATTGCTGACATTTTGGTGCATACCTTCTGAGACTTTTTGATGTCAGCTGTTTAACCAGTCAGCCATTCTCTCTACATATGTCCAGAAGGTATCCAACCATGTAATATGAAAAATAGAGGCATTTACTGAAGAAGACATAAGATACAGGAAACATTGCACATAGGACAATGACATCTCAGTCCCTTTCAGAGTAGACATGTTGGGACCTCACATAGTTCTTCCAATTGCCATCAGCTATCCTGTTGTACAAGGTCCGTCTGGAAAAGTCCAGCCACTATTAGTATAGTGAGGATGGTTTGTGTGACATTGATATCATTTGGCAGCCAAGGAGAGTGGCCTGGAATGCATATGAATGAACAATTGACAACTTCACTATGCTAGTCAGTGCAGTGGTAAATGCTGTTGAGTGGGCATGTGTACTGTGTGACTATCGAATGCAAAATGACTGAGTGAGTAGAGCAACAAATGTGCATCCAATTTTATGTTAAGCTTGAGCATTCCTCTGAAGAAACTATTTGGATGATTCAGAAGACTGCAACTATGGGCAACTGGTGATTGGCAGCTTCATCATGACAACGCACCCTCTTACGCATCACATCTCATGCAGTGTTGTTTGGCAAATCATCATATCAGCCAGGTGACTTGGCCCAGATTTGATGCCCTGTGACTTCTGCCATTTCCCAAAACTACAATCACCTTTGAAAGGGAAGAGATTTCAGACCATCGATGAAATTCAGGAAAATATAACAGGGCAGCCGATGGTGATTGGCAGAGCTGTGTGGGGTCCCAAGGTGCTTACTTTGAAGGGGACTGGGGTGTCATTATTCTATGTACAATGTTTCTTCAAGAAATGTCTATTTTTCACAGTACATGGCTGGACACTTTCTGGACAGATCACGAAGTCTTTATTTTAGGAAAAGCATGTGAGTTGTGCACTGAGTGAGGGCTCAAATGTCCACAATATCTTTTTTCTTTTTTTTGGTCATTGAACATCAGTATTAGTCTGGTTGGTAGCAGAATTTAAGGTCACAGCCTTTTGCCTTCAAATCAGTGTGAATCTAGCCTCAATACCTGCTGTTTTCTGTTACCGGGGTACTATTGGTCAGCCTGAGTGTGTTCTATAATTGATAACATTAGTACAACACTTAGATAATCACCTATGATTATCTTCAACATAACAACCTTTGGAATGTCTGGCTTCATCTCATTGGCCCTTGAGATCTTTGGAAGTAAAGGGGGAAAAAAGCTGTCTACCTGTGACATGCCAATTTATCTCCTGTGACTTGTCTGCTTGTGTTCTGGTTAAATTGTGTAAAGAACTCTGATAAAATGGTGATGATAATCAACTACTTATCCAGGCTTTATTATATTCTTTGACCCTTAAGTTTTTTAAAATGATTACCTGTTATTTGGCTTCTGTTATTGAGTTATTTCTCATGACACTACATGGCTGCTCTATACAAATATTAATAGATTTTTTCTGATTTTTAATGAAGTTTTTAATGAGCTTAAGAAGTAAGAAATATTTGAGCTTTTCTGATTGGGTCTAGGACTTCCAAGCAATCCCACATTTACTGACCAAGGTGTTGGTGACTGCTTTTCTGGCTACATTCTAAAGGATGGGCATCAGCCCTGTCTGGTTGTGCCTTGGTTGGAGCATCATCTCATACATTGAAAGGTCCTATTGATTTCCAGTTAGGACACTTACCTCAGCTTTGGGTTTGGTCCCAGTAGGGGTGTGTGCAAGAGGCAACTCATTGATGTTTCTATCTCACTTTGATATTTCTCTCCATCTGCTCTCTCCCTTCCTTCCCCTCTATAAAATAAATATGTCTTCAGGTGACGATAAAAAAAATTCTCTGGCTGCTGTGGCTCAGTGGACTGAGTGCTGACCTGTGAGATGAATGGTTACTGCTTCAATTCCTAGTCAGGGTACATGCCTCAATGAAGAAACGAGGCATGAAGGGTTGTGAGCCTGGTCCCCAGTTGGGGGCGTGTGAGAGGAAACTAACTGACGTATCTCTCATGCATCGATGTATCTCTCCCTCTTTTTCTCCCCTCTTCTTCTCTCTCTCTAAAAATAAATAAACAAATCTTAAAAAAAAAGAAAAGAATGGGCACCACATGGAGTAATTTCTGAGTATATTTCTCAGACCTGACCATCTGGAATATTACCCTAAAAATGCCCAATAAATAGGAATATTTTACTACTTTATTTTTCAAACAATATATAATATATTGTTAGCAAATAAACAAAATTCAACAATATAATACATTGTTAATAAATAATATGAAACATTATTTTAGGGGATGATGTGGCTGGCAGGGTGGCTAAAAGAAAGCATTCACTCATTCACTTAACAAATATTCATCGAGCACCTGCTCAACGCCAGGATATGGGACACATGCTGAGGACATCACAAAGAATAAGATGGAAATGTCCTTATAGAGATTGGAAAAAATGTAATTAAGTAAGTAAATAAGATAATTATAGTTCTGTTAAGTACTATGGATGAAAATAATGTATTGATGTGGAAATACATGAGTTGTTCACTTTAAGTCAGAATAGGCTTCTCTGAGAAGATATTTTCCATTATACCAGAGGCTTAGAATGATCTAGACATTTTAAGAGCGCCAGCAACAACCAAATACAAATACCTTATTTGGGAAAGGACTTGCTCCTATTTCTCAAAAGAGAAAGAAGGCTGCTATGGCTGAAATGTACTGACAGAGGAGAAAAATGGTGTAAGATAAAATTAGACAACTGAGACATTGTAACAGGGTGGGTTAGACCAGATCACTGGGGAGCAGAGAAGTTCCGAAAGCCAGCAGCCCACCCTTAAAGGGAGGGGTTCCAGGAAATGCCAGAGGCTGCCGGGATTGAAATTGCAATCGAAACTGCATGACAGCCTTCCCACACTGTGGTGCTATTGTAAACAAAGGCAACATGACTGTGTGAGCATGTGTTACCCTGATAGCCAAGCAGCTCAGGGTACAGCTGGAGGAACTTGTACAGAGCCTGTGTGAGCTGTGAAGGCTGGATGCCTCACCCAGGCCAAGATGCTTGTGCAGCCTTGCCTGTGGCTGGGAAATTTCTGTCCCCTTCCACAAAATGGCAGCCAGAAGAGGGCCAAAGACACTGGGCATCTGACAAAAATGGGAGACATTGGCACACACGGACAAAAACACCAGACACTGTGTCGTGCATGGATTCCTGGGCCAAATCTTTAAAATTCAAAATGCCAGGAAACATATGGCTTTTCCCCTCTCCTGGCAAGCCTGGTCAGCTGCAGCAGGTCTGAGTTCCTGGGACCAGTGCACCCCGGAATTGTGCGGTCATGATCCTGGCATCCCTCCCACACAGAAAGTGGTGTCAGCCCTGGCTGGAGCTGCACAGCTCTGGCTCTCCAGAAGCACACAGGCTTTTGAAAGATGCCTGGGGCTAAATCGTCACTGGGAACCAGCTAAGCCACTTGAATGATCATGCTGCAGATATCTGCATTTCTTAAAGGACAATACTTTGGAATAGGAAAAGGGATTCCAGGCATATTCTAAAAACTGGCCTTGCAGAGGATGGCAGGATTATTAGTCTTTGGATGTTTTAAAGGGAGTGGAGCTCTGAGGCAGAAATCTGCCAGTATTCCAAAACTGTATAGCCTTTGAATAAACAACCTCTTTCCTTTTCCACCCACCTTCTAGCCTTCAGGCGGCTAGTGGCAGAACCCCCCTGACTGTTCTGCAACAGCACTGGCTGCTCTTTAACGACATGGCCAAGAACCTGGTCCTGTAGCACTTGCAAACAAACATAAGAAGCCTTCAGTTTAATAGCAATAGAAAGGTGTTTAAGGAATGTAGATAGTTTTATATTTCTACAACTGCACTTAGTTTTTGAGACCCCTTCAACCAGGTATAAATTATGTAATAATCTTTGTTATCCTCGGTGGCTTTCTTGTATCATGCAAGGTATTTGGAGGTGAGAGGAGCTAGGGTGTGAACCAAGTGTCATTTCTCCATGCTGGCATCTTGTCGAAGCATGTTTTTTTTTTTTTTAAATCTAGACTCATGCAGACTGCTTCTTTTTGTCCCTCACCCAACTTCTGGGACCCTATAGATACCATGTCTCTTTTCTCTATCTGTGTCCTTCTTGGGGACACAGGACATATTTGGCTACTCACCTGTGGTAGTCTCCAGGTGAAGGGAACTTTTGGAGGCCTTTCCTGTTCCCTTCTGTTTAGATGTGACATGCAGCCTTTTCTCCTGCTTTACTCTTTAGACCACACTGGGCTCAGAAAACTGGAGTTTTCCAACTGTCTCAGACCCTATTCAGAGACCCTAGGACGAAGGATCCTTATTGTTCTGAGATTTCCCCAATATATCCAGAATTGTGTTTTTCCCTCCCAGACTCAGCCATGCAGATGGGGACGAGGCATGAGGCCACCTTTCATTGTTCTTTCCGACTCTCCTGACAGAGACTCTTTATCTAGTTTAGAACGGGCAGCGCGGTTTTTCATCTGTTCTTTTCAAATCATCTGTTTACAGTGTAAACTTTATGCCTTAAAACCATTGAAGCCTAAAATGTCTTTTTATTTTTCAAAAGAAATGCCTCTGCCAAGAGTTTCAAAAGCCTCATTTCCTTGATGTTGTTCTTTCCCTGAGGCAAAAAAACATAAAATATTCCAGCAGAGCTGCCTGAGTTGGGATATTACAGGAAAGACGGAAGAAGTCACTTTGGTGAATCTAAAATAATGGCTAGCTTAATGTTAGGAATCCATCTAAATATGTTGCTTGTCTTCATTCACTTAATGTTCAAAATAAACCTGTGTGAGAAGTACCATGAATATCCTTACTTGATAGAAGGGGGAATGGAGGCCCAGAAAGGTAAAGGAGCTTGCTGATGGTCACACAGCTAGAAAATGACAGATCTGCGAGTCAGGGAGTGACATGATCTGATTTACATTTTTAGGTTGTTGTTACTGCTGAGTGAGGAGTGCATTATAGGGGAATGAGAGAAGCAGCAGCTAAGTTCGCAAAAAGGCCATTTATAAGAGAACAGTAGAAAGTATAAGAGAACAGTGTGAGCCTGTGCAGGGCATGCTATGGCATGCCTGAGAGTAATTCTGTCATTGCTGGTTCCTTGGAGATGGAGATTGAGATGAGGAAGACAGATTTACTGGTTCTCAGTTCAATGCGGACCAACTAATTTCTAATGACCACAAGTACATGTACATTTGACAGTTAAGGAGACCCTAATAAAGAAAAAGAAGTCTTAGAGTGATTAAATTATTAGTAAATACAGAATTTTTTATTGTTGTTAGTTAAATTCAGGATACCTAGAAAGTTAAAGTGGTCCTGTGAATTTTTTCTCTTTTTCCTATTGTATTGCTCTGGTACCAGATTAGATTTTTGTTTGATATTCATGGAAATAATTATGTTGTCAGTAGTTGAAGAATCCTATGTGGTATTCCCAAAGAGCTTGGAATGAAGGATATAGTGTATTTTTGACAGTTAAAATAGGAAACCAATATATAATGGTAAAAGGATAAATTTATTCTTCAGGGTATATTCCCAAACCCAGCATCTGCCAGATGCATTGCAAGACTCTCAGCATATATTTATAGAAAGCATGAATGAATAAAAATGATTTTGTAGAGATATAATTGCTCTTAGTCTTATAAGATTTGACTATATAAATGAAAAAATCTAAAGAAGAAATGTACTGATCAGAGCTATGTATGTGTGAGGAGGTTGGG
This sequence comes from Carollia perspicillata, assembly GCA_004027735.1. NCBI lineage: Eukaryota > Metazoa > Chordata > Mammalia > Chiroptera > Phyllostomidae > Carollia > Carollia perspicillata. The sequence continues at coordinate 11,747 of PVKM010001671.1, forward strand.
TTGGGTAGGGGACACATTTTTTTGCTGTGAAAACTCAGTAAAAGAATCAGGGAGATAAATTTTGGCAGTGGAGACTGAGACACTTTTTAGGGAATAGACTCCTGGGGCCTATTTTTTTTGTTAGGAGAAGTCATACAGGCAATGAAAGGTAATTCAAAATGCCAAAAGGCCCCAGACTATGTTAGTCTGAGGTCATAAAATCTTTGAATAATGTAATTAACTCACCTCAGTCTGAATCTAGACTTAACAAGTTCGGTTTTTAACATTTTGACTCTAAATTGCTTTCTCATGCAAGTGTTAGTGTGAAATGGCAACTGGCAGGAAGACTCAGCCTTCCAGTCCTCCTGACAACAGTATTTATTATTATATTTTAATAAATTAGCATTCTGATTCCATCATGCCTTCCTGAACTTTGCATCCACAAGTCTTTCTCTAAAGTATGGATCTAGGATGCTGACAAGATAGGTTGCTGAACGAAAAGATGAAAACAAGACCCTGGTTTATCTTAATGCATCATGTAGTTTCATCCTCTAAGCTGTTAAGGTTTTGATGGAAAAAAGAATCTGCACCGGGTGATTTGGATGAATAGGCTCAGTTAAGGACTACTTGCCTGGGTGTGGGTCAGGGTTAAGAGAGTCATCACGGAATGGTTATGTAGACACAGAGGGCAAAAGGAAAAGCCTGCCTCGCCCTTAGGGCCAAAGGGACAAGCAGGCAAAATGGATTTATTAGAGTCCAGCAAAAGCTGAAGCCATTAAAGAAAGGTTACCTAGTAGAAGCTGTAGTCGTGGAGGAAAGTGGTTATTTTAAGAGGTTGACTTTAAGAGCAGAGAAGAATAGAGCAGGAATACCATAGCCTCTCTCTCCTGCAGCCTTCTGATCTCTTGCCCCTGAATTCCGTTGGCCTGAAAGAAGCTGGCAAGCAAGAGAACCCCGGGAATGGCACCTAAAAGTTGGTCTCTCAAGACACAGGGTAGGTAGTGAAGGGGACAGACCAATGAGGTGCTGAGTGGAGCGTGGGGAGGAAGACAAGCGTAGAAGCAGCAGCACCTCTGAGAGAGAGCCACCTCTGTCTTTTTACAGTCAGAATTTATTTTATTAGTTCGTTTTCATACAATTGTGATAGGACAAATAAAATTTATTATTTGTGTACAATTATGATAAATCAGAATCCTTAATTTTAATCCTTTCAGCAAGGTTCTTATTCTGAGAGCAGCAGCTGGGCTCCTTTGAAGTTCCAGGGTTCCACTGAATTCAAGACAGGCTAATTTTCTTGAATATTGTTGCTCTTTGAGGTGCTTTAGACAGAAGGTCAAAAGGTAAAGACTTCCCACTACACGTTTGGTTCAAAAACAAACTCCCACACAGAAAGATATATGTAGAATATTTAGAACAAAATAATGTGTCTTGCCCATTATTGAGATTTATAACTATTCAGTAAATGCAATGCCATGCTTGTTTAAAAGCTGGCCAAGTGAAAAATTAGTTGGCCTTTCAAGCACAGAAAGCATCTTTACCTGTTTGGTTTTTATGGATTGTTTGAAAGTCAGTGACAATTATACTGTATCTTTCACATTCACAGAACTGTACCGAGAGTTCTGTATCCACTTCTGAATTTCAGATTTAAAGGGATGTAGAACAATTTTACACAGAGTTCACCATCCAAACTTTTTTCCCTAACCTTATAAACAGGAAATAAAAGGAAATGACCAAAATTAAAATAGACACCAATCTTGAATTTCCAAGTACAAATGAAATAATAGTTTTAATGCATGTTCAGACTTAGGTACATTTGCCTTTTCAGTGTTATGTAAGATAGTGGTTATAGTTCTTATCTACAACTTACTGAGTCTGATCTGTAAGAGAAGTTTGAATGGATATTGGGAAGGCCGCAGAATTTCTGAAGAAATCACTGGAGAAACAGGCTCTGGAAACAAGCAGTAAAGAAGAAAAGCCAGGCCACCAGGACCAGTCTTTCAAGAACTCTGCTACTGATATTTCTAACACTGGAACCAAACCATAGCTTACAGGAGCTCCCATGGACACTGGTCACAGCGGTGGTCCCACTGCCATGGTTACCGTTCAGGAATGGACTGGACACTGTATCACTGGCAGCTGAAGCACAGGTTCAGCCCATGTCACTTGTCCATCCATACCCTATCTGGGAGGGGTTTAAGGTCATGAGGATCTGGCTTTTTTTTTCTATAGGGAAAAATACACTCTGCTTCCTGTTCACATTTTTGTTTGAGAATTCCACAAACAAACTAGAATGTTTTAGATACTAGGGAACAAACCTAGAACAAAAACCCAAACAAATTTAATCATGGATAATATAGAGAAAATAGAGGTTTGTATTACCTCTATTATACAAAGAATACGTTTGAAAGAGGTTCAAGATGTAGTACAGCCCTGGCCAGCGTGGCTCAGTTGGTTGGAATGTGGCTCGATAGCCAGAAAGTTTGTGGGTTCAATTTACACTCAGGGCATGTACCCAGGTTGCTAGAGGCAACCAAAAATATTTCTCTCACATTGATGTTTTTTTCTCTCTCTCCCCTTCCCTCTCTCCCTCTCTTCTTCTCTAAAAAGCAGTAAAAAAATTTTTCTTCAGTGAGGATAAAAAAATTTTTTAAAAAGATGTAGTACAAAGGATTTAGACTAGATCAGAGGAAAAGTTACCTGATTAACACATGTTGAAGATGACTTACCAAGGTGATTATTATGTTTCCTTTCCAGAGATCTTTAAAAATAAGTTTTTAATTTGATTGGAGGGATTTGAAATTTTGGCTTTTTATCTCTGCAATTTTTGATTTAACTGATACTTATTTAGAAAGTTGTATTATTAAATAAGGGGAAAGATTGTAAACACGAAGAAGATAGAACTTAGTAAGACTTTATAAGTGGAAAAAGGCAGAGTTAGAACAGGATCTAATGAGTTGTATAAGACCACTCTTCATGCTTCTTAGCAAAAACATCCCAAAGATTCACATGAATCCACTAGGCGTTTAAAAATGTAAAAGTATTTCACTAAAAATAGACAGCCAGAAGATGCCATTAAATCTTAGTAGTCTAGTTTGAATTTACTCCAAAATTAGTTTCAAGATGACCTATGTCCTTGCCCATTCTTAAAAGAAATTGAGAATGACAGAGTCAGGGTTTTGGTGTGATATTTTACTGAGTGTTCAAAAAAAGTGAATTTTTAGGTGAACTCTAATGGTGTTAAAGCATGTAAAAGATGAGTATGATGTCATACGTGTTTTGAAGAAGCTTCTACTCCAGTGGAGTGAGAGAGATGACTGATACAACGCAGAAAGGCCTCGGTGCCAAACACAGACAGTCCAAACTGTGGAAGGCTAGAGAAAGGAGGAATGCATCCTGCTGTGTGGGAATCAAATGACGTTGCTCTTGATTAGGCTTTGTGTGGTGAAAGTGATTATGGTTGGAAGAACGTTGGGAATATTCCACATAGGATGATGGGACTGAATTTTCAGAGATAAGATGAAATTCAAGTGCTTGGCCTATTCAGGAAACAGCAGATAAAGTTGCAGAAAAATAGCATAGGGTTTGTGGCAGAAAGGAGCTGAAGAGCTAAAGAGGTGGGTCAGGCTGCTACATGATGCTAAAGGATTTGGCTTTCAGTTTACATTGTCTGGAACTCTTTCTTGTCCCCCGCTTCTTTGTCAGCAGAATTTCCATTTTTCTCCTTATTGTGTACCCAGGAATCGAATGTCTGTTAGTCTAAGCCAATTACAATAAATTCCTTCCCCATTTGCAGTAATTGGATTAGGGAGTGGGATAAAGCCTCCCTCAGTGGGTATACTGGGGGCCTTCTGGGAAAGAAACCCAACACAGTGAGTTGATCCAGCCTTTGGACACTGTCTGGGGATCTGTTTCTTGGAAAAGTGGCAATTAATGTGGATCCAAGAGTAGAGCAGAGAAGTTCTTTCAGAGTCCTTTTTTAAAAAACAAATTTCCAACATTTTATTTCTTTGCCAAGATTTCCCCAAACCATTCTATAATTTCCATAGTACTAATACAGATTTAAATAAATTTTGGTCCTATAAACATGATCAATTAAATCTTTTTCTTCTTCGCTTGCCTTGCAGTTCAAGTTCTAGTTTATTTATACAGAACATCGAGTTTCAGGCAAAACTTCGCTTTACCTGTTTCTACTTGCGGATGAAATACTCCTTTGCCTGAGTTTCAGAACTAGCCAAACGTGGAACCATCTACTTGGGCACTTATTGTTATGACAGATGAGGAATTTTACTTCTTTTTTTCAGCATTTTTCACTTGGTATTTCATTTTTTTGTAGCAAAAGCATCTATGGTAATGTATTTCTCCTGCTATGAACCAATACCGCATTCTCTTTGGGGCATTTGGAATTAAATATTACTTTTTCATCTATCACTCTATGTAGGCAGTCCTTCTTGTTTATTAGAGTTACCTTTGTAATTAATACTTTTTTTTTTCCCTTAAAGAACAACTTCACCGTGAAATTCTGTTAAATATGTATTCACTTGTTATATTCAAGAGCAGAGCAGTGAGTATGGAAAAATGTCCAATAGTTAAAAGTGTTCAAATATATTTGTATGTTACAGACTGCTTTTTTTGTTTATCCAAGAATATAGCTTTTTCTGCAAAAACATGAATGTTGGTATTTTCTGCATTACTTGGGAGAATGACAATCATCTTTTTTAGCTTTCTCATTTGAAGAAAACAAACAAACTTTCAGTATTGTTTTCATGAAAGAGATTATTCTCCTCTCTCCAGGGAGCCCTTTAAGATCTGTGTTGTGGATCAGAAAACTGAACAAAGCAACAAAGAATCCTTTGAAACTTGAATTTGCTTGTTGAGGTTCTGCTAACTCGGGCCTGCTTTCTTCTCCTTCACCCCTGATGATTCTTTATTCTCCTTTGGTTTTGATCAGTCATTACTAAAAGTTCATTTATTCTGATCTTTCCATTCAGTGCCATGTCTTTGCCTCTGATCAGCGTGCTCATGTATAGAGTTGTCCCTTGTAACTTGACGTGTCTTCATCTGATCAAGTGAAGCCTGGCAGTCGAATTACAAGACACAGTCTCCTTCACATCTCTCATTATTTAAGGCTGAGGGTGTAGTAAACTTTCTGAAGTCCAAACTGAGTTGGGACGCAAAACTTCATGCTCAGTAAGGTATTTATTTGGTGTTTAACTTCATGAGTTTTGGAATGCCTAATTTTCCATCTTACTCAAATAATTACATTATTTGAAATGCCTTATATGATTTTTAAAATTAATGTAAAGACAGGGACTGAGCTGTGCTTTGAAGCTATTTAGAAATTTGAAAAATACTGAGATAATGCCAAAAAAAAGTCCTAAATCACATCATCAAGTACAATTGCTCTTGATCAATGAGGTATTCCATTTATTTTTTCCATGTGTGTGTTTACAAGTATGCATATGATGTCTGTGTGTTTATATATACACATATATACACATGCATTAGAGATAAATTTAGATTGGTGTTTTTTTATTCACTGTTTTCTAGATAAACTTTTATGTTGATTTAATTATAAACTTAGAATTTGCAAGATTAGTGCAAAGAACTCTCCTGTATGCTGTCTACTCAGATTCAGCAATTATTAACTTTGCCCATCTGTGCTCAGAATTTTATAACTTGCTGTTTTGTTTAGAAAATTTGTGAAATTTTATGGTTATGTGATTATGGTTATATGTAATATGATTATATCACATCAATCTAATTATGATAAGGCAGGTGTTGATAATAATGATAATGATTAGTAAATACTTTGGGGGCATTGTTATGTGCCAGGCTCTGTTCTCAGTGCTTTACCTCACTTAATCCTCACTTAATACCTCCCTTATTGCTCAAATATCATAGAAGGCATATATTATTATTACCCCACATTTAAAGAGCATAAAGGAGAACACAAAGAAGTGAGGTGACGGGAAACCAGCGGATGAAGTAGGAGCATCTGCATGGTAATGGAGTCCCCCGACCCTAAGTCTCATGGGGTTATGTGGTGGCCTGGATGGCAGCCATGCACACAGTAATTGGCGCCTGCGTCTCAGAACCCAGAGCTAAGAGCTCAGCACTTTTCGTAGCCGGGAATGAACTTGCCTCTTTTGAGCAGTCTCATGGTAGTTGTGATATAGTCACCTAGGCCCACTTAGTTTCCTACGTGTCTGGCTACCAAAACAGCATTACGAGGTCAGAGGAAGTTAGATCTTGTAACTGGGCAAACCGGGCGGGGATGTGCAGGGTGCTGGAGGAGGACTGTGGCCAGTGGCTCTTCCCCGCAGATTTGTTATCAGTTAAATTGAGTCCATATAGTTTACAGTATCATATATCTCCCACCTCATTTTATAAGTTTATTATAAATTGATTCCATGGTTGGCCATTAAGGGTGTTTCTATTTTTTTTAACTAGAGATATAAAGCTGGGATGAACATCCTTAACACAAATATTTACTGATATCTCTGGTTATTTATATACTATAAATTTCTTGAACTAGAATGATTGTGTCTATGATAATGAATATTTTAAAGTTTTTTTTCCATATTGCCAAATTATACCTCTGAAATGTTACATTAGTCAGTTCTTTTAGCAGCAGTTTCTACAACTAATAACATTGTCTCCTTTTCCAGTATTTATACCTCAAAGATCAGGTAAGATTTCTTTGTTTTACTAATGTCTAGAAAATCCAGAGCAATGTTGTTGGGCATACTTATCTAGGCAAAAATCTATTTTTAATGAAAATTTTATGTTTTCAAATGATTTATTGCCTATCCAGACAACAAGCCTTGTTAAAAACAAAATTTATTTGTTCATATGTTTGTCTCTTCTAAGGGTCAGAATATTGATGTACATATGAGGGGGTTGTTAAAGTTAGTATTTTATGAAACAGTAAAAGGACTATCTTCTATTCCATGCAGCAAGAGCTACATATAGCGGTACTGGATTGTAAACTTCTTTAATCCATATACTGGACTGATGAATTCTCAGCATTGGGTGCTGTCATTAACACTTCTATGTGTGTCTCATCACCAGAGACTGTGGACAAAGAAGTGGTTCGTTCACATTTAATTTTCATGTTTCTTCTTCCAGGTTCTACTGACCATTTTCTGTGACCCATCCTGTTCTTGTCCATTGCTCCAGGACGTTATGTTATGACTGCAATTTGCATAAAATGTCTAGTTTCTCCTGTGTCTTTGCTCAGCATTCATTTGAATTTGAGTCTTTATTACTGCCTTACTAAAGAGATTTTACTTCTCTCCAGAATACTTTGCAAAATTCTTATTCTTGATTACTTACATCCTGGAAACAGCTTTGCTTGCTTTCTCTTTATCCTTCGCTGCCTCTGGCCTTTTGTGTTTTAAACCTCTTGTGGCCAGTGACTGCCATGAGAAGGTCGCAGCTGCAGTGTGACTAAAATGATCGGTGGAGTGCCACCCCGAGAGGGTATTGACCAGTCCCTCCACAAAATGACACTCGATGTTTCTCTGTTTTTAGCGCTTATTGACAAAAATCTAAAATTTCAACATTGTCAGAGATAAAATAGAATCGAATAAATAGGGTAGTTTATTTAATGTACTTTGTGTTGTATCTCATCACATTGTGATATCAAAATTTCTTTCCTTTGGAATACCTTGGGGAACCAAGAGAAGGCATGCTGTAATCCATAGGTGGCAAACACAAGGTCCAAAGGCCGAATCCAACCCTCCACCTTGTTTTATTGGCCCGGCACCTGGTTTCAACCCAGCAGCAGTGCTGAGCTCTCACTTAACTCTTAAGGAGTAGTTACATTTACACAGTCCTAAAATTACATTCCTCCCTTTGAAGGCAACCGGGAGGCTGATGTGTCCCCTGGTGAAAATGAGTTTGACACCCTTGCTTGTAATGGGAGGGAGAGAAGCCCACCAGTTAATCTCATGGGCTGTTGAGTCTGCAGACTCATTTCCTTTTCTGCAGAGTGTGTTCCCTAGTTAATAATTCTAGCTGCCCCAGGCTCTGCTCACTGGTGCGGATGTCCTGCAGACTCACCTGAGGATGGGGTGGGGTCTCTACAGGGGCTGTCCATAAGCTGCAGGAGTCAAGACTGGCTCTGCCAGCATTCTCATAGTTATGTGGTTTGAGTCACTCATGTTCCACTGATCAGGTTGAGAGATATTTTTCCCCTTTTCTTTGTACTATTGTCTAGAGTTAACATTATTAGAGACTTTGGTGAAATCCTTGCTGATATTATTTGGTTAAGGGGAGCTCTGTTAGCAGTGAACCAAGCCAGGCAACTTGTTGCATTACATATCCTATGGATTTCCTTGGCTGAAGTGTCAGAGATGGGTTTATCATTATTATCAGCATCCCTTCCTCGGATTTTGAGACTCCAATTTATCTGCTTAAGGTCTAGAAACAAGAAACAAAGGCCAGCAGGGCACATTTCTTGAATGTACTTATGTGTGTGGGTTCTTTCCATGTCATGAAATCCAGTTTAGCTTTTAAAATATTTGCTTATTTATTTGTTAGTTGGTGCTAGAGTATGGCACATGGTAGGGGAATTTTTTAAAGGGACCTATGTGTAATGATTCTCTTCTAAGCATCTGGCTAATTGCACTTAATACCATTCTCAATGTTGGGACACTTCTCACCCCGCCAATACTCCCCACCCACCCCTGCCCAACCAGAACATCAATCAGCCTAAACTGTAGATTTATAATCATTCAAATAATTTGGATGCTGCATTTTGTAAGACACATAATTTCTTGGTCTGGAAGACAGCTGTCTGTAGGTACTGCCCCTGCTTTCCTTTTTGCCTCCAAATATGAAATTCATTCCTCAAATCTGCCTCTGTTGCTTTCTTTGCAGCTATGTGTAAAAAAAAAAGAATTGTAATCTACATACTCTGATACCTTTAAATTGGCTGTGACATCCTTTTAAGCCTTACTTTGTGTGAAAATATGGCCTGACTTTTCAGGGATAACAGATGATAGCTGAACTCTTTCGTTGTTTCCCAACAGAAACTGCCTATTTCCTATTCTTTGATAGAGTAATCATCATTGCCCTCAACCTGTACTGTACTTCAGTTCATCCAGTTTTGTAAGTGTCTTAATGTGGATCTGTTCATTGTAACTTCATTTCCTGTACTAATTTTTGTTGCCTTTAAAGCTGTTGGCTGCAAATGGCTGAAACCCATTCAAAGCAGTTCAAGTTAAAGAGGAGAAATTATTATAAATGCACATACATATTTTATGGAAACCTAAGGCAGAAAGTATATTAGGCTTTAGGAAAGAATAAAACATGAACCTAACAGCCACTCCCTTCATTTCAACTAAGCTGATCTCCCTTTTCTGTATTTGTTTCATTTATTTCTCTCTATAGATGAGAATTCTGTTTGGCCACAGTGCCAGTTCTGGCATTACATACCTTCAGCTACAGTATCTGTGTCCCAGTTGCAGCCCACAGGTGAGAAGACCTGATTGATTGAATGGAGATAATTATGCTTTCACGTTCAGTCAGCTATGGCTATGAGATGGGGCCAGATAGGACAGAGAGAAGTATATAGCTACAGGGACCTCGGGATGTTGAGAAGGGAGCTGGCGGAATTTGGAATACAGGATCATAGTCTGGTAGACTTCAAAAGGTAATCTTCCATTGGGTAGAAACATGGATAGAAAAGCATTAAATATCATCTTAGCTGAAGAAGGTCAAAAAGTTTGATAATTTCATCCATATTGTCATGTAGCCTATATTTGGTTTCAAGGATTATTTCAAGCATTGAACTCAAAACAGCATTATTATTTTAGTCTCTAATGTCTGTATAATCTCCACACGTGTGTAGCTTTCATTTAATGTTTAAATTTAGTTTGTTTTTCTTGGTTTCTTCATTTTACTTTATTCTTTCTTAGCTGTATTTTATTAGCCAGTAGTATTATGAAAGAAGTCACGGGTTCTAGGATGTCCGCAGCCCTACTTGAAAATGTCTGTTTTCTTTATAGTTGAAGGCCAGTGTGGCCAGACACAGGATCTTCGGGTTTGACGATCTTTTCCTCAGAGCTTTGGAGGTTGCACTTTACTCTCCACCTACCTAGAGTGTTGCTGTGGAGAAGTAAGAGACAGTCTGTTTATTTCCTTCTTGTTAAGGGCTTGGTCTATCTACCTGAAGGTCATATGATTCTTTTCTTATAATTGAAGTTCAGTAAATTCACCAGGATGTATCTTGGGATTGATCAGTTTGTGTCAGTGTTTTCCTAGTACGCTATGCTGGGGAATCACATTCCAGGGAGATTCTCTTACAAAATACCTTTCACAATTTTCATTCAAAGAGTTGTCCTTTTTTAGGAGTAACAAATAAAAATATTTTGGGTTTCATTTGAGGTCATTTTCTAGAAAAAAAGCTATTTCTCCCAAATCTTTGTTCTTTTCTGTTATATTTAATTAATCTTATATTTTCTCTAGCCAACCCATGACATCTCTTCCTAGATTTCAGTTATGTTATTTTCTATTTTAAGTTGATTAAAACCTGGCTTTGTTCTTGGCGATGCTTCTGCATTGTGCCTTCCTTTCTTTACGGAGCTCAGCCAGTTTCTTCTTCACCTTTGTCTTCTTTCTCTACGTCCTCTCGTCTTTGAAACCTTATTATCTCTTTCCTGAACCTTGCCCTTTGTGTAGGTATCAGTTTGTTGTAATTTAGGAGAGGCTGGAAAACATGAAAAAATTTTGTTATTTTTTTAATATACTTTTAAAAATTATCTGTTCTTAGATCTCATTTGATTGTTGTATTTTAATATTACTCATGTTGAAATGGCACAAGATTTTTATTTTTCGATATGAATTATGTGAGACAAGTATGATGACTGAGCTGATTCAGTCCAAAGCTCTAATTTAGGGTTTATTGTCTTAAATGTACTCTTACCAAATCTGCTGCTTTCTTTGTGCTAGATACATATCTCCATTTAATATATTTTTCCTTTTTATTCTGTGTGTGTGTGTGTGTGTGTGCATGTGAGAGAAGTTGATGATTTGTTCACAATACTCATTGATCTCTTGCTTTCTGAGTTAAAATCTGGATGTTTTTCCTTACTTGTATCTTCCTGCTGTTTTTCACATCAAACTACACAGCAGTACTGAATTATACACCAAACCGCTTTTTGTGGTCACCTCTAATGTCCCTAGATATTGTCACCTGATTGATGATTGGATTGGCCCTAGAAGCTGGTAACACTGACTTTTCTCCCTTTAAAATTTCTAAATCAACTCCATTGAGGCATAATTTACATATAAGAAAATGCCCATATTTTAAGTAAGCATCAAATAGGAGCAAAAGTCTTCAATAATGAAGAAGGGTGACAAGGAAGTATATAGATTATAACGACAAAAGGAAGGGGTGGCTGTTGCTATAAAATATCAGCATCAAAGGGGCTGGAGTTTAGAAAGAGGAGAGTGGAGAAATGACTTGAAAGCAACAGTGAAGAGCAGGGAGAACAGGTAACTCACTCCCAGGCATTGAGGTACATGGGGCATTAGACATGAAATGGAGAATGAGAGTCCCAAGAAAGGGCCACATTTCAGCTAAAATAAGGCTATGAACAGTGGCACAGCTTACACAATAGTCCTATTCCTTTGTACATTTAGAATTTTTAGCTTTTGAATTTTTATCAAAGTAAAACTTGTAATTCTTTTTAAATTTTATTTTTAAATTACAGCTGACATTCAATGTTATTTTATATTAGTTTTAGGTATAAGCATAGTGGTTAGACAACTATATAATTAATGAAGTGATCCCCCTGCTAATTTTAATACCCCTGGCACCATACATAATTATTATAATATTATTGACTATATTTTCTATGTTGTATTTTACCTATTGATGACTATTTTGTAACTACCAATTTGTAGTTTTTAATTCCTTCAACTTTTTCCTCTTTTTTTATCATTGTTCAAGTACAGTTGTCTCCATTTCCCCCCCACCAGTCCCCTCCACCCCAGCCATCCCCACTTCCCACCCATGATCCTACCCCTGTTTGGTTTTGTCCATTTGTCCTTTATACATGTTCCCTGTGGCCCTTCCCCCTCTTCTCTGTTTTCCCCTCTGCCTCCCTTCTGGTTACTGTCAGTTTGTTCTTTATTTCAATGTCTGTGGATATATTTTGCTTGCTTGTTTGTTTTGTTGGTTAGGTTCCACTTACAGGTGAGATCATATGGTGTTTGTCTTTCAACGCTTGGCTTATTTCACTCAGCATACTGCTCTCTAGATTTCACCCAGCTCCCAACACCTCTGGCAGCCCTTAGTTTATTCTCTCTATGAGTCTGTTTCTGTTTTGTTTATTTTTTCTTTAGATTCCATGTATAGAATGTTTGTCATTCTCTGTCTGACTTATTTCACTTAGCATAATACCCTTTAGGTCTGTCCATGTTGTCACATGTTGTCCATGTTGTCACATCATGTTGTCCATGATGGAAAGATTTATTTCTTTTTATGATCAAGTATTATTCTGTTGTATATATGTACCACATCTTCTTTATCCACTTGTCTATAATAGCACTTGGCTTGCTTCCATATCATGGCTATTGTAAACAATGCCGCAGTGAACATAGGAGTACATACATATTTTTGAATTAGTATTATAGATTTCTTTGGATATATACCCAGTAGTAGAATTGGTGGTTCATGAGGTAGTGTTAGTTTTAATTTTTTGAGGAATCTCCATACTGTTCTTCACAGTGGCTACACCAATACTGAATCCTACCTGCAGTGCATGGGGGTTCCCTTTTCTCCATATCCTAGCCCAAACTTGTTTGTTGATTTAATAATGATAGCCATTTTGACAGGTATGAGCCAATATTTCATTGTTTTTCATTTGCATTTCTCTGATGATTAGTAATGTTGAGTATCTTTTTTATATGTCTGTTGGCCATCTGTATGTCTTCTTTGGAGAAATTTCTTTCAAGGACTCTGCCCATTTTTAATTGGATTTTTTTTTTTTTGGTGTTGAGTTATATGAGCTCTTTAGAAATTTTGGGTATTAACTCCTTATTGGATATATTATTGGCAAATATCTCCCCCCCCAATAGGCTGTCTTTTTGTTTTGTTGATGTTTTTCTTTGCTGTGCAAAAACTTCATAGTTGGAGATATCCCTTTTGTTTATTTTTTGTTTGTTTGTTTCCCTTGACCAAGGTGATATATCAGAAAAAAATTACTAATAAAAAATGATAGAGAGTTTACTACCAGTGTTTTTTTCTAGGAGTTTTTCTAGGAGTTTCTATGGTTTTGCATGTTACATTTAAGTCTTTAATCCATTTTGAGTTTATTCTTGTATATGGTGTAAGTAGTTGAACTAGTTTCATTTTTTGCATATATCTGTCCAATTTTCTTACTACCATTTATTGAATAGACTGTCTTTAACCCATTGTATATTCTTGCTTCTTTTGTCATATGTTAATTGACCATATAGGCATGGGTTTATTTCTGGGCTCCTTGTTCTTTGCCATTAATCTATGTGTCTGTTTTTAGGCTAGTATCATGCTGTTTTGATTACTATAGCCTTGTAGTATATATAATTTGATATCAGGTAGCATGATAGCCTCAGCTTTATTCCTCCTCAAGATTACTGTGGGGTATTTGGAGCCTTTTGTGGTTCCATATAAATTTTATGATAATTTATTGAGGTTCTATAGAAAATACCATTGGTATTTTGATAGTGAGTCAAATCTGTAGATTGCTTTAAGTAGTATGGACATTTTAACAGTTTACTTCTTTTTTATCGATGAGTATGGTATATGCTTCCATTTATTTATATCTTCTTCAGTTTTTTTTTCAATGCAATAATTTTTTCAAAAATTATGAAAAAATTCTTTAGGGTAGAATCTTTAGAGTTCTCTATGTATAGTATCATGTCATCTGCAAATAATGACAGAAACATTTTTAAAAGTCGAAAAGCAATGTAAGGTTTATCTTATGGCAGAAATAGTCATCTATTTTCCTACTTTGTTTTTGTCTTGACATTCTGTTTCCAGAAAGCAAGGATCTTTTTTATTATTTATCTCTGTATTTTAGAATAATATGCTTCTAATGATGTATCGTACTTGTTTTTCACTTTTGTATTATTTTTTACTTTTTGTACCAACTTCCTCTCACACCTGCTTCTCCCCCTCATCTTCCTGATATAATTACATCCAATTTGGGGGTAAATATGCAGTGCATATATTATAACAGCTGTATAAGCATTATTGAGCTGGTTATATAGTCCACTAAAATATCTTTTGCTTTCTTGTACAATTCTCTGATTTTTTGCATAACTTTAAATTTTGTCAATTTTTAATATACCTATTAATAATTGACTCATAAACTCTCTACCCCAAAACTTGCCAACATAAATGTAAATTTTCCAATATATTCATACCCATATGTAGCAGTTCTATTCTTTTCCTGAAGGTGTCCATCCTTTAGCTCTCTATCCCTGTACTCCACTCAAAACAGGATGTCACACAGCTATCCTCCTAGAATTTTCCCTTTTACCTCTTCTCTTTTGGATTCCCTGTTTGCCTCATTCTCCATTTTCTATCTTCTTGACTTACTCACTACCTTTGGTGGTACTCACATCATCTAGTAGTTTATTAAAAGAAGTGTATTGGGGTAAAATTTTGAGAGCTTGCATATTTGAAAATATCTTTGTCCTTCCCTAAAACTTAATTGATAATCTGACTAGACATAGAATACTAGGTTGGAAATCACTTAGACTCGGAATTTTGAAGGCGTTATTGTATTCAACCTTCCAACGTTGCCATTAAGAAGTTAGGATTCCCAGTCTTTGCATTTATGCTTTTTTTCCTTCATTGCTTTTAAACCTTCTAATGATCTCTGGAGTTCTCAAAAATTTTACCCTGTTACTTAGTGGGGACAGCATCCATCTATTCTGTTTGATCTCTTTTAACTTGAATGTTCATGTATTTTAGTTCTAGAAATTTTTTTCTGTTATTTATTTGAGAATGTTCCCCTACATATTCTCTTTTCTCAGAGTGGAATTTCTTTCAATTTGATGACAAATAGCATAGACTGACACAAATGTTCTTATTTCTTCTTGTTTAATTTTCATCTGTCTTAAAACTACTTTATGAAAGATTTTAACAACTTTTTTGAATAAAATTGTGTTTGTAATCATCTTTTTAATACCTAAGAATTCTTGTTTCTGGAATCTTTCTTTTTAAAAGCATCACTTGTAAATAGATGTAGTATATATTAATTACAGTATATTTGAAATAAAATGGTTACTAGAGTATATATATGTATAAGTAAATATGTGTAATTTATAAATTATTTATATTAAATATATACCTAATATTTGAACTTATAGTATAACTGAAGTTTTCTTTTGATCTCATCATAGTCCCTGTTGGCTATGGTTACTCTTATGTTTTGGTATCTGTGTATAATAATAATATAGTCTTTCCTCAATTTTGAGGCGATTCTTAGATTTTTTTTATATTTCAGAGTGAAACTCTAAAATTCTGACCACACATTCTATGGCAAGGGCACTACTTGTTGGCTGCTAGATTTTACTGATCCATCTGGAACTGGTCATTTTATTAAGGGATCCGCCATCATTAGTATGTCTTGATTTTTCTCTCTGTCATAGTCACTTTCCCCTAGGCAAATACCCTCAGTCTCATCCCAAGGTTCTGGGATCCCCAGTGGTCTTACTTCTCATACATAATCTTTTGCTCAATTTCCCAGTTTTGATTTCCAGTACCTTTGTTTTAGCTTTTCCTAGTGTCTTGAATCAAGAGGCTTTCAGTGCAGTCTCACTAGACAGTAAATGGTGAAGTCTCTGCTCATGGGGAAGAATTGCTCAACTCTTCCCAAGTGAGTTAGGGGCTACCTGTACTCTATAAAGATCTTTAGACAATTCTTCTGTCTGAACCTATGCAGTATTTCTACTTCCAGTGGTAGAGGCTATAATTCTTATATTCTTTGAAGCTCCAAATTTTGAGATTTTCCAGGTTCCTGAGATGTGCATTTTCTAATTTCTCGGCTTTCACACTCTTGATTCCTAAGTAACATCCTTTTCTGCTCTTTGTAGTAAGTTACCAACAGCCTATTATTCTTTTGTTAAAGCTTTTGTTTTCTGAGATTTACTCTCTTTCTCATTATTGTTGTATATTAGCATATTATAAATCCTTTGTTATAACTTTAGTAGGGTTTCAGAGGTGCTGATGATAGATGCAGATATTCAATCTACAGTGTTTTAACCAGAAACTCATAGTAGCCACATTTAAGACCTCAGTCTTAAAAAAAAATAAAAATAGAGAACTTTTTAGGGCCTGTGTGAAATGGATTAGAGATATTAAAGAATGTATTTCATGTATGAGAATGATAGGTATGGTTCATCCTGCTGAGAATCAAGTATGCTTTTACTAATTATCATTTCAAGGATGAACCTTAAAAGCAAAGGCTTTCTTTGGTAATGGAAAAGTATTTATTGTTGTTAACTAAAATACTGGGACTTTTTTGACAATATTATGAAATTTTACTAGTGCTCTTGACTTGAAATGCTGCAGGAGGAAAAGGAATATAGTTCGAGAACAGAATTGCTTTTACAATGCTAAAAAAAATAAGCATAGAGAGTCTCTATGACTCTTGGAGATTTATCTTTCCCTTTGAGATATCTTTTAATCTCCTCCTTGACCCCATCATTGCCAAAACAGATAAAGAATCTTAATATTATTTAGTTGAGATCATACAATGGGACAAGGTAGAGAAACCTAAGGAGTAGAATTCTTGCTACAAATGTTCTCTTTGATCAAAATGAAATAATGGTGCCTTCCACACACAGTTGTTAGAAGGATTAAAATGAGAAAATATGGAAAGTGCTTACTTAGAGTTCTCACTTGCACATAGTGACACTATATATACATATATATACACACATATAGTTATATATATAGTTTAATATATATTGTTTTATATGGTATTATTATTATTATTATTATAAAGTCTAGCCAACCCTGTATAAGTATTTTATATATACATATATAATATAAAAGCATTATTAATAATGCTTTTAAATATTATATATTACATACATTTATTTATATTTAATATATTTATATGATTTTATATACATATACACACACACACATATATATATATATATATTAGAGCTATGAGATCAGAAAGAGTATGGGAGCTGGAGTCAGACAGACCTGGTTGGGAATTCAAGCTTTGTCTCTGAAAGCTCTGTGTTCTTGTTCAAGTTATTGTGATTCTCTGTGATTCAATTTTTAGTCTATAACATGATTATTATAATAATTACCACACGAAGTTCCCGACCATTAAGTGATCTTTAAGGGATGTTAATATAGGGGGAGAACACACAAGTACTCCACCGTGCTGCCTTCCTTTCTTCTGTCGCTCCCTCACTCTGTCTCTCTTCACTTCTTGCTTTACTTTTCATGACCGAACCATCTTTTCTCACTGTTGTTTAGCAATAGGAGTCTATGTTCTCTCTGAGCATTTTATTTGTATGATAACCCCTTCCTGAAGACGTACCAAACACAGTTATATTATAATATTATAGTGTTGATAGTTATATTTGTAATTAAATTTTATTATACAACTTGGGCTTTTATCTAGAGAAAATAAACATTATTAACTATCTCAGTTTGTGCTTTCCTAATCTTCACAGATGTAGAATTGGAGTACAACTTTAATTATTCATTTCTATGTTGATAGTTCCATTTATTTTTTATGATTTTGGGAATCATGCAGGACAGCTACTTCACCTGTCTGTAAATGGGATTTCTTTTGTTATTATACCACTGATGACCTTCAAATGAGTCATGTGCCTTAGTGTCCTTTTTACCTTGTAAAAGTGACTATAATTCTAGGGAATATCCAAGTAGATTGTTTTTCATCTTTCCTTTTATTTAAAAAATCTCTTCACAAAAGGTAATCTGGATGGGAAAGTTGAAGAAAATTAGGTGCAGTCAATTGAACCTTATGTTGGTACAATTGGTCAATATATTTAAACTGAATGTTTTTATATATTTTTTCATTTTCTGGAAATGAAAGAGCTTTCTCCATATACATGACATGTAAGATGATAGTACTATGTATACAGAGTAGCTTCTTTCTTTATAGAAGATACTGAAAGATAATTTAGCTACTTTTCTACCATGGCTGATTATTTTTTATTAGTATCAGTAACTAAAATGCAGTCTATAGAAATTTTACAATGGGCTACACTAAGTATTTATAGTACTACTCTAGGTCTGTGCAGTACAAACACAGGAATTCTAATGAATTTTATTTTGAGAGATGTCTGTAAAACACTAGGTTGTGTTGATAATTATATATGCCACATTATTGAGAATATTCCTGAAGGAATAGAACTTCCATTTTGATGAGTGTCAATGAGAACTGATTTTTGTCCTTATAATTTACATTCTTATAATGTCTGGTAATTAGAAAAATTTTCCTGCATACTAGCTTCTTACTCCATACACTTTTAATGTTATTTCCTCTCCATACTTACGAATGTCCTATTCTGAGAATCGCAAGGCATGTTCACATCACATTGTGATCTCTAAATATACACAGTTATTGAAATGATGCCCGCTTAGTGAGTCAGCAACAATTTAATTATACAGGGAGTAAACTAAAACATAAATATCTGTAGCAGACCCAAGAAAATATATCTACTACTCAGCTTTTCCTTAGCCAGATTCTAAAATGTTCATGGTCACTCCATTGCTACCTAGCTCCAGGGGACATGTGATGAAAAGGGAGTCAAAGTGGAAAGAGACAACAGCCTAACCAACTGCTGTTAAAATGTCTCATTTTCTGAAAAATTTAGAAAACCAGTGATTATCTGAATGCAATGCAAGGGAACCCCCTGGTGCCTTGTAAAGGCCTCATCTAAGTGAGGCGCTCTAAAGTTAAGCTTCATTAACCTCACAGTAAATCCGCCTCTGATTACAGGAACTTCTAAGTGAGAGGTTTGCCTTGGCAGGAAATATCTCCTTCCTCAGATATTTCACATTTAATTTTGTGTCTGGTTAGGTTTTTGTATTCAGCTTTTTCTCAAGAGTTATGAGCAAACACAAAGGCACTGAGGTTGTGACCTCAAGAACTGTTCCCTGTGTCTTAGGCCACCAATTCTGTATGGACTATTAAAAAAATGGATGACCCCCAGTATTATGGACAAAGAAATTGGAGAGAAGCAATGAATATGTACTGATCTAAAAAATGAGAGGTCTAGTTCAAACTGTTGAAGGTAGAAAAATGAGTGTTGTAAAGCTCATAGATTCTCAGAAGACACCAAATGGTTGTTCAACAAAAGTCTCTGATAAGTTCAAAACTTTTCAAAATCTTGTTCTTAGTCTCCCAGACCAAGGGACTTGGCTTTTGTTAGTATCACAGAGTAGAAATGATTAAAACATGTTAACAGAGTAACTAGATTTTCTAGAGACTGAAGTATAATTCTAAATACTGTACTAATTTATAGGAAAATAAAACTCTACATAGACTTGAATATTTGTATTAATGTGACATGGTATCTCTCCCTATAGAACAGTTTGAATTACCAGTCTGATTGTAAACAAAATCTTGTTTCTTGATCTTATAAATCTAGAAAAATGATAATAACACGTGTTAGTATGATTATGTAGTCATATTTCACTAAGAAGTGTCTCCTTTGCATTTCTGGTTAACTGTTTTGTTTTCCAATTGTCCTCTTTTTTTCATCACTCTTTGTCTTCATTACATATTCTTGTATTCGTCCTGCCCTACTTCCTATAGTATAGTCACTTTTAATAAGGGAGAAAAATATAAGAATAAAAGTTCTCTGCTAGATGAATCACAGGAACCCTAATTTAAAATATTAAAAACTCGACGCATCGTCTTTCACGCAGTGTGTCGCCTTCTGTGTTCTCCGTCTCAGGACACCCAGTTCCAAAGTCCAGAAAGCACCCCAGTTCCTTTTTCTCACCACCCCCCACTGTGTATTGTGATCTATCCGTTATGATTCATAAAGAACAGTTGGATCAGGGCAATTTTCTCTATCCTCACTTCTGCTCTCTTGCTTTAGTCTGAACTGAATTTGAATCCTATCCCCGAGTAATTCCTTCAGTAGCCCCTGAGCTGCTCTCCTTGCCCTCCAGTCTTACCCATCTTTAAGAGATGCTTCAGACCCAGTTAGAGTAATGTTTCTTATACTCATATGTGATCAGATTTATTTTCTGCGTAAAAACTTTATTGCTTTCTCATTGCTTTATGATAATGTTCCAAATCCCCAATGTGATATTCAAGGCCTTTCATTATTTAGATTCTGCTTATCCCACCAACTGGTATCTTAACGCCCCACCCCACCCCATAGCCGCGCTGAGCTGTTCCTGCGCCCCTGCGTGCCACTTCCTCTTTTTTCTTTAGGATTTTGGGTATTTGGCCTCCCACTGTCATGACCCTCAGTTGCATTCTCACCTAGCAAACTCGTGTTAGGTCTCAGTTTAAATGGTAAGCTCTTACTTGAATATTCTTTTCTAGAATAATCAACTACCAATCTCATAGTTCCAAAGATATGTCTTGACTCCTCAGAATATTTAAAAGTAACTCATTATTTGCTTACCTTACTAGACTATACATCCTCTGTGGAGTTTATATCATATTAACTGGGTCTCCCTAATGTCAGGATAGATGTTGGCATACCTGGGATCTGTTTGCTGCTGGATGAATGGAACCATTTAAGTTCTTTGTCATGGACACCTTTATTTTTTCTGTGCAAGTAAAACTCCTTTATTGTTATTCTATTACAGTTGTCCCAATTTTCCCCCTTTGCCCTCCTCCACCCAGCCCACCCCCTTGCTCCCACAGTCAATTTCCACCCTATTGTCCCTTTCCATGGGTCATTCATACATGTTCTTTGACTAGTCCCTTCCCCTTCTTTCCACCATTATCTCCCTACCCACTCCCCTCTGGTTACTGTCAGTCTGTTCCTTGTTTCCACGTCTCTGGTTCTGTTTTGCTCATTATTTTGTTAATTAGATTCCTCTTGTGAGATCATATGGTATTTGTCGTTCGCTGACTGGCTTATTTCATTTAGCATAATAGTCTCCAAGTCTATCCATGCTGTTGAAAAGGTAGGGGTTCTTTTTTTCTTTCTGCTGTGTAGTATTCCATTGTGTAAATATATGACAGTTTTTTTAATCTGGTGATGGGCACTTAAGCACTTGGCTATTGTAAATAATGCCATTATGAACATAGGAGTATATAAGTTCTTTTGAATTTGTGTTTCAGGGTTCTTAGGGTATATTCCCATCAGTGGAACCATATAGCAATATTTTTGCCAATATATCTCCTAGGGCAAGGGAGAAAAAGAAAATAATTAACAAATGGGACTATATCAAATTAAAAACTTCTGCATGGCTAAAGAAACCATCATCAAAATGAAAAAGGAACAGACTTTATGAGACAACATATTTGTGACTGATCCATCAGACAAGGGTTTAATCTCCAAAATATATAAAGAACTCATATAATTCCACCAGGAAGACAAACAATCCAATGAAAAAATGGGCAAAGGACCTGAATAGACACTTCCCCAAGGAGGACATAGAGAGGGCCCATAGACATGTGAGAAGATGCTCAACATCACTAGCCATCAGAGAGATGCAAATTAAAACTACAATGAGATACCATCTCACACTTGTCAGAATGGCTACCATCAATAAATCAACAAACAACAAATGCTGGAGAGGATGTGGAGAAGAGGGAACCGTAGTGCACTTTTGGGAGGAATGCAGACTGTGCAGCCACTGTGGAAAACAATATGCAATTTCCTCAAAAAATTAGAAATTAAACTGTCATAGATTCTTTATTCAAAGCATTTCCTGTGGAATAAATGACAATTTCATGGGATGATATAATGTTGCTTTAAAAGGAGTGGATGGATTAGATGACACCTCCAAGTTGCTATAAAGTTATACAAATATTAAGTTTACTTCCTTTGTGTATTTTGAAGATGACACCATTATAACAGCTTTTCTAAAGCTCTCTTCAAGTTACAAGGCTTTACCTGTGGTTTGTAGGAATTATCACTGAGTATGTACTTTAATTCTTGAACTGCATAATGAGAAAAGGAATTGATCCTTGTAGTTTTAGGAGTATAAAAAATGATCTCTGATTATTCTGGGACATATTGCACTATGATAAATTTGCTCCTTCTGTTTAATTTAAATTCAACAACTTATTTTGTTTTATTTCTCTACCAGAGAGCTATTTGAAATCTTATTCTTCAATCAGTTCACTTAATTGTTTTCCAAATCTTTGATTAACCTCCTTAAACTTTTTGTTTGCATTCTCTCTGCAGAGATTTCAGACTCTCTTTAGGCCCTGCAATGTGGATGTGGCCCTGGGAGAGCTGTCTTCCTGTGGAGGACTGGATTTAGCGTCCAAGGTTTGGCTCATTCAAGTCTCCCATTGTATCGTATCCACTGATAGCAACAGCAACGCTCTTCTCCAAATCCTCTGTGCTTTGTTCCGAAGTTTCCCTATGGATTTTCTCTTCTGCTTGATCTGTAATGATATGACTAGCATTTGAGGGAATTTTAGCTAAATTGTCCACCTTTAAAAATTATTCTTAAAACCATATCATCAGACTAGAAGTTGCTATAAGGCAGGGCAACCATTTCAGTATCTGTAAGTCCCGCTTCTTCCTTTGCGGTGAGACTGACTCTGTCCCCTGGAACAGTGGATTTCCTGTGGCTTTCCTTGAAGCTCCACCTCCATGCACGGGCCGCAGGGCTGGTAGAAGGAGGAAGCTGGGCTAGAAAGTGCTTCCTTCCCTACCACACTCAAATATCTTCGCTTTTACTTATATATGTGGAGCTTCTGAGTAAAATTTCATTTGAAAAAAAATGAATAGAGCATATTGCTACAAAATATTTTAAAAACAGCAGCCATAGATAGAACTTGGGTAAGGTTTTGGAGTAGATGAAATAGAAATTTACTCACGACCATAATTTTTTGCTGTCCTTGCTCTGGCTATCTCCGGCAAGGGCTGAGTATCCTATGCTGAGTATCCATGTGCAGACTGCTAACTAATCAGCAACTTATTTATTGAACTATATGGCTCATGACACCCATTCTTCAAGGGCAATGAACATTCATAATAGATCTAGTGCTCAGTGAGTACCTATAAACTTTCCTCCCCACTTAGGGCTGAGTAAGGCTGGGTTCTTCAACTCGAAGAAGTTTGCTTAAGCAGGCACAATATTCATTTTATTCCGTTTATTTTTATAAGTTAAATAATCATTAAAATAATTAAATATTTAAGATATGTATAGGAGAAGTGAGTTAGATTCTGTTTGTTTCTGTTTCCTTCGAGTGGTGCTCAAGTCTCCCACATCACTTGTGGAGAGTATCACTTGATTCTTGTTTCATCAGAAGTCCTTCCCCATCTTCTGGAGGTGGCAGCACTCTCTGCTTTGGGAAATGCTCTTCTACTCTATGGGCTCTAGAGAGGGGAGTGTCAACGCAGCCCTCCCAAATCACCTGGGGGCAAGTCCCATGACCTAATCGGTCAACCAAAATTCTGTGGGACCTATACTTTCCTTAGCAGAGAAGGAAGCTCTCTTTTCCCTGGATGTTACCAACGTGAGATGAGGTGAGCCTCAGTGACTGCAGACTGTTCTTGGTTACTTCAGATCTGCTCTGGTTTTGTCTGTGTGGTAAACAGATGCTCTATGTTCTCTGTGATAATGTTCTTGGGATGGCAAAGAATCCTTCTTGGCAAGTGTTTCTATCATGACTCTACCCAGGAGAGAGATGGTTTCTGTAAAATAGAGAATTTCCACTTCTGAGATTTTCAAAATTTCAGTTTTCCCATTTCAGAATACTGCCACTTCTTGCTTCAGAAAAAAATTTTGAAACTAAAGTTAAATTCTCATGACAGATTTCTGCTCTCACAGCTTCTGTTGTTGAGCCAAATAAATAATACTTAATACCACTTACTGTTTAAGTCTTTCTTGTTTGTGATGTCCTGGTTAAGTTCACACAAATTATTTCTATATGTAGAATGTCTACTGTAAAATGTATATTTTCCTAGAGCCTGCTTGCTTATATTGGATTCTAGAGGTCTATTTTATAAATATCTGCATTGAAGAGAATTAAAACAATGATTGGCTTGAATCATATGTGGTACTCTCATATTTCTTACCCATGAAAATATGAGTACAGTTACCTTTAAACTCAAATTCATGCTGTTTCATGCCTCTGTTAGTTTCTACCATTCAGACCAGTGTTCAATGAATAGATTTTGTTTCACACCCTGGAAGTACAGTGGGAAGGACTAATTGGAATTAAGGATCACACTGAAGTTATCTGCTATCCATTCAAGGCAAGGGCTAGAACATAGGCCGTCACTTTGGTCCTGTTGCTCAACTTCTCTGTCCTTTAATTCATCCTTAAAAGACTATAGTGGTTGAGAGTAAGCATTATTTTTAGCAGAGTGCATTTCACAAATAATAAAAAATGAAACAAAGCTCTGGTAATTTCTATATTCTAAGGACAGAATTTAAGTATATATAATTTTATTGTATTACTTAGCCAACCATTGATTACTTCTCTGCTGCTCCAGGGTAGGTAGCTGCTCCAGTAGAATACTGACTACAAGCCCCAGGCTTGGTCTTCAGTTCTGATATTGCTTCCCCTTGGCCTAGGATATTCCTTTTCCATCCATCAGCCAGAGGGCTTCCAAAAGCTAGACATACCATGGATATTTAAGTCATGTGTTATGTCTAAACATTTCAGATTTGAGTGTGATTTTTAAATCTAAATCTGGGATGCCTTGAAATAACACATGATTTAGACATAAAAAGTTGTAACATTTCTGTCCTATGGTAAAGATTCCCCGGGAAAGTGTTTATGGTTTGGATTAGGTATATTGCCTCCAAACAGTTATGCTTAACTGTTCAGCAAATACTTTAACTTCCAAAAATCGAAAGAAGTAACAGCTTATCTAAACCATATCTTTTGGAAAAGTTACAGTATTTAAAAATCCTTAAAATATTTTTCTGTTGAATTTTTCTATGCAGATCTTTACTAAAACTCACTTATGTAAGAGAAAAGAACACATTCATATAGAAGAACAAATATAAACTATAGGTAAAAAGAGAGCTATCTCCCCATGATTAGTTAGGGATCCTCACAAATTATATAATTAAAGGACAAAGTAATAAATCTTAACTTTTGCAGCCCAAATGCTGGAATGAGATTGTTGTTATCAAAAATGTGGTGTATATTCTGAAAGAATTAACATGTACTTTGGCAAAAGTTCCTGGAAAGTCATTAAGTGCTTCAAGTATAAATGCTATGGCTGCAAATATCTACCCCCTCAAAAAAAGTTATTCCCAGGACGAAACTTCACAAACCACCTTTGACACATTTGGTCGGTCACAGCACCTTCTCCATACACTGCGCAAATCTTTTTCCTGTGTTTCAGCTGCCTTTTTACCATTCTTGAAATAACAAAGCAGAATATGCCAAAAAATGTTGCCTATTTTCTTCCATCTTCAATATTAAAATGGCCACACAAAAATTCACTAATTTTGATAAGTTTTTTTAAATGCATGCTGTTATGACAGCTGTCACAATATTATCTAACAAAATTGTTTGGAATGAAGTAAAGAAAACTAAGTGCTACTGGAGCCATCATACAGAAAAAAACAAATGAAATTTTTGACCAACCCAATACAGTTAGCTTTTAATTATTTTATAATCAGAAAAGGCAATTCCTATTGCAAGTGTATAAAATGTTTTAAAACCTGTGAAAAGAATGATTCTGGCCTCCTTCTGAGACATGAAGGGTACACGACTGATTGGAATTTTGAAACAGAGTATTTGGTATTACTGATATGCTTCAGTTGGAGAACAGTGTCCTGAATCAGGATCTTCTGGGTTGTTGTAGGTGAGTTGTGCGAATGGACACTCACCTGAAGAAAGTCAAGGGCCTAATAAATTGAGAAAAATTGGAAGTAGAAATAGCAAATATGTCTCAGGGCCTTAGATATTTATTTTGCTTGTGTTTTCAATTTATCTATGGAAAGAGTTGCTTCATAGATGGTCTGTGATGTTTCCTTAAACCTCTGAAACACCTGAGAATTTGATGCTGAACTGAATCCATCTGTAACACAAACTCAAGAAATTATAGAAGTATTCGTAATCCATAAATAGCACATAACTACCAAATGCCTGTACCTCATCCTAGGGATAGCTAATTGAGTAAGCTATAATTGCCAGACTACTGCAATTGCTTGCCAAACCAGTGCTGTGGCAGAGAATGAGAGCAAGTTCTGAGGCGGCAATGAGACTAGCCATGGATAAATGCTGAAGGGAACTTACTGCTGATGCTTCCTGAGATGGAGGTGGTCCATACACACAGACTTGCCTCTTCTGACTCTATGCATGTTTGGTCTGTAGTCATGGGGCCTCCATGCTGTGGATCTCTATGACATATTGCCTGCCCTAGCTTTTCCTTATCATTAAGTAACCTGGCACTGGGTGAAACTTGTGTCTCGTGACAACTTAGATTATTAATGAAAACCACTGCTTCAAACTGAATAGTGAGTGTTGCAATGTATGCCAGCAAATTTGCTAGGATTCTTCCAGTTTATAAATGCTGAAATTTATTTGAAAAAACAATCAAGTAATGGTAGGTAAGCTCTTCAGTAACTTTTGGTTAAAAAAGTGGCTTCTTTCACCCGTTTGCAAAGAAATCTAATGGTTTAATTGTTATAGCTTACAAATAATAAGTCCTCTGTGTGTTAAAGATCAATTCTGTCTCTGAAATTAGAACAAGAGAAGCATGACATAGGTACCGACCTTCATCAAATTGGGTGGAGATATTTTCAAACATTAGTTTTTACCATGATTGAAGCTTGCAAAATGAAGGATCTTTTTAAAAGGGAAAATTCTTTTCAATTTTATTTAATCACTCAGAGTGAATCGTGATGTACATTTTAAAAAATAGGATTTTTGTTGGACTTTGTACTGGACTTTTCATTATTCTTTACAGATAAAGGGATGAAATGAGTCCCTTCAGTTGAGGCTTTGAGTACAAATTAAACAGGTAAAAGTTGCTGAAATATGTGTTTTGAGAATCTGGGGTTGTATAAAAAATTATAGAGTAGTGGCTACAAGTGGAAAAAATCTATGTGCTACACCTTTTCTAGAAGCTCAAAGCACCATGCACATGTTGCCATTTGTCCTCGTAAATGGAGAGAAGCTGAAAGACACAGTGGTGCCTTGGCAGTGTATGTCCCCTGGGCTGAGGACAGCACTCACAGTGAAAAAATGTTTCTTCATGATCTAAACGTTCAGGGCATGCACTTTTTAGTACACAGTAATGTTTCTGTATTTTTATAAACCTGATTTTTACTTTAAATTTATTTTGTAGAAATTTTACATTTTGGAAATTATTAGGGCAAATAAGTTTTCTAAAGACATTCACAAATTCTTCTTTCTATTACTCTATAAGGAGTATTTCTGAGTAAGTAATAATGTATACACAAATGCCTCCTTATATTAAATTCAAATATTTTGTGGAAGAACTCCTTTCCCCACTGAGAGGCATAAAATTGGGTGTGTAGGTAAGAGTTCTTAGTTGCCCACTTTATGAACACTGCTTTGCAGTGTAATCCCTGGGATCAACAAAAGGTCACACACAAGCCAAAGTGCCATAAATAAGCTTTTGTTGTAATGAAAAATTGATATATTTTAATTATGACACTAAGAAAATACCATCTTCTTCAATTTTCCTGGTTTCAGGCGATCTCAGTTTGTATCCAGCTGCCACTGTTTAAATCTCCTGCTATTTTGGCAGTGAATCATTGCCAGAGTCCAGAGAAAATTTCTTTTTGAAAGGAATTAAAGTCATTCATCATATATAAAAAATATATGTAAGTATATATATATATATATATACACATACATGTACATATATAGTTAATTTATTTGTGAAGCTACTCTTTGATAAAAAATTGGAAAACCCAGAGGAAGTCTTGTATTTACATTGGCTCTGTGATCAAGTTGTCACTGGAGAGACACTAATGAGAGGTCGGTTCCTTTTCTGCGTCATGCCCTTACTGTCCTAGTCCCAGTTTCTTCTTTTTTTTTTTTAATATTATTTTTATTTATTTTTTTCTTTGACTTTCTTTACTTCAAGCATAAAGCTATTTTATTTCCCAATGTGTATTGAAATTTTAGTGATTCATTGGGATTTAAGGTGGTTAGAAGGAACTTGCAAGTTCAAATAAAGGGCTGATTATTAACAATAACAAAAAGCATTCATGCTGAGTTCAGCTGTTGCCATATTATTAGATATAATTGCAGTATATGTAGATCTAGTATGAATATTAGCCTCCTTTCCTCACTGGAGAGTTTTTGAACATATCTAGTGTATTAGTCTTGCCATTCATCTAATTAACTATTACTGAATGCTGGTGCTGGAGAGAACTTCCATTCCATAGTCAAGAAACTGAAAGGAAGATTGATTATCCACCTAAGATGATCATAGGTGGTGGTGAGAGAAATCTTCTTTCTATTGCCCTCCCTTGCCATTTGGTGCACAAGCCACTGGGCCATGGCCTGAGCTGAGGACTATTTGTGCCTGTAGTCACCAGTGCTCAAGTTGGTGGAAACAGCTGGGAATATGCCAAATTATAGGCTAGACATATTGAAATATATTTCAGTACAGAATATTATTAAGGACTGAGACATTCTTCTCTAGAACAAATAGAGAACAACCTGAACACAAATACTACTATGGTTTTGTCATTTATCATAAGGTGCAAATATACACATATTTATTTTATTGTTTGATAAACATTTTATTTTTCAGTACAAACCTTTGACAGCAATAAATTTATGAAAGAATATATTTAATTAAATATCATGAGCTAAATTTGGTTATTGTACAATTTATACATGATATCTTAAAGGCTTACATTCATTGTTATGATTGCTGTGGTGATATTTATGATCACATAAAAATAAGAAGACAGGTAGACTAAAATGCATCAGCACTTACTCAACGTACTAGAATTTATTTTACGAGGACAAGGTATAAAGACAGTATCTAAACACATGCAGTTGCAGAAGGTATATTTAATGTCAATCTGAGAAACATGAATTTTCATTTAGATTGAATGACAGTTGTACCATTTTGCTTTGCTCTTCTTGGTTCTGATTTTTTTAGCATGTGTACACCTATTAGTTTATTTGGTATCACCAGCAGAAGAATAGCTTCACAATGTTTAAAAGTTGCTAGTTTTATATCATTGTCATTGGAATCATAGAAGTTAATAGAATTTGGATAGAAATCAAATAGAAAATCAGGTAATTCTAAAAATGGTTCATGTTTTTTTTCTGAGACATGGAATCAAATATATCTGGAAGTTCACTCTGTTGAAGATGAAACATTTGACAATATTGTGATTGCTATGCTATATTTTGTGAAAGAGTTTAACATTAAAGATAAATTTATTTGTTCTTGTGGTGATAATCAGGATGTACATTTTGGTAGGCTAAAACATAAAAGGTATGTT
Source organism: Carollia perspicillata (assembly GCA_004027735.1). NCBI lineage: Eukaryota > Metazoa > Chordata > Mammalia > Chiroptera > Phyllostomidae > Carollia > Carollia perspicillata. Next base: position 41,340 of record PVKM010001671.1, read on the forward strand.
CCTAATAAATTAAGAAATCCATGGGCCAAAAATGAACTTGGAATTGGCTTTTCTGAACACATAATTCTTTTTTAAAAAAATTATTTTATTGTTGCTCTAGTTGTCTGCATTTACCCTCCACCACTTCTCCCCACCCCAGCCATCCCTCCCTCCCCCGCTCCCTCCCTCCCCTGCTTCCACCCTTCCCTTGGTTTCATCCATGTGTCCTTTTAGTTGTTCCTGAAAACCCTTCCCCTCTTTCTGTCTTTATCCCCTCCCACCTCCCCTGTGGTTACTATCAGATTTTTCTTAATTTCAGTGTCTCTGGTTATAGTTTGCTTGCTTGTTTGTCTTGTTGATTAGGTGTTCACAACTTAAAGGTGAACACATAATTCTTGATTACATTCAAATAAGCTACACTCATCTAGTGATTAAATTAGCTGTTGTGATTGATTAAACTTAAAATAGTTTTACATATAAACATAGTGACTGAACTGTAAAAATACTGCAACATAGCAGAACATGCTTCCTCTCTTTGTTGTTCATGTAATATTAGGCTTACAAAAATATTTTGTGCAAAACACATTTTTAGTCAGCATAAATGTCTAAGTGTATTAAACATTTTTATAAATGAGTCTTATAAGAGTTTATTTCATTTTGTTCACAATTCTTTAGAAAAAATCTTTAATCAAAATATTCATAAGTAGAGTGTTAAAAACCTCACCTCTTGAATATCTTTAGCAATAATGATTATTAACCATTAAGAGTATAAACAGGAAGACATTGAAACATCTACATACAAAATCAAGAGAACTCAACAAAATGAGCAATGAGACCACAGACTGTGTAAAGGTTTAAGTTTGAAATTCTAATTGTTATTTTATTTATAACAATGGTTCTACTAAAAAAACTAAACTAAAACTGTTTCATAAAATCAAAATATCACATATTCATGTGTTTCCATGTTTATTAAAACAAGATATTCTTAATATTATTTGCAAGCAATTATACACAGAATGATAATACTTGGTACACATTCATGTATTACAATCAGTTTCTTATTCTCATGTGTACCTAATATGTCATGACTGTTTTATTTTGAAAAATGCATTTATATAGGATCTTATTATTTTAAATATTTTAGCTCATTCATTTACTTTTTCACTAAGATCTAGCATTGTATTCTGGCTTCAAAATTGTTACAGTAGGCTGGTATTTTTATTGTGACTAATAAACTTTTCAAAAAGCCTTTTCTTCCTTCAAATTTATGTATGCTGTAGGCACCAAGTAGTAGGCTGGTCATGGAGCTGAGGAAGGAGCACGGCAGTTAGGTTGTTTCATTCAAGGTCCACACATTCAGTCTACGTGTTTTAAATAGAGGAAATTACTTACTAAGTAATGGAAGGATTGGTGAGGCAACCCAGGGATTAGCAATAAGAGGAAACTAATATGGCTGGTACAACCCCTAGGTCTGGGAAATGCAGAGAATAGGTGATGCTACCAGAACCCAGAAGCTAGGAGGAGCTACACCCATGAAGAGAGTGGCTGTTCAATGGAAGCTAGAGTATTAAAGGAGATGCAGCTGCCCAAAAATTGCTACTTAAAGCAGGGCTAGGGGGTTGAAAGAAATACCCTGGTTTTCCCTTTTCCCAGGTTGTTTCCAGTGCCCTGCTTAGTCAAACCCACCACTGATGAGAGCTGGGGAGGAAGTAGAAATGGATCTGGGAGCAACGGGCAGATGACAAGCACAGAGGTAACCCTTGGACAGAATACATGTCCCTAAAGGTAAGAAAGGGTTTTCTCAACATGGAAATACAATATTTAAGCAAAATCTAACAAATGGATACAGCTATCTGGCAACTCCGATAACACAGGACAACAATCAGTAGTTTTCAAAAATAAAGGTATAATAGCTAAGAATTTTATTCACAGGCCTTCATTCAGAATCTAATTATTTATTCTCATTTTTGCATATAATTATTCTGTTTACTAATTGAAAGCAGACCAGATATAGCAGCATAGAAAGTTTAAATTGGCTTGCAGGTGTAGACAAAGATAAATAGAAACTTGGAGTATTTAGCAATCTGACAATGAGGGAGAGAGTAGGAAAAAGAGGTCTGGTAAAATTGAGACAAAATAATTTAAAAGTATTTCTCTGAATGTTTAATATAAAAAACAATTTGTCATACCCAACTTAAGAATCCTTGAGGGCATGCCCCAGGGGCTTGAAATCTTGCATTTATTGAGGTTGGTAAAGGTGAACACTGAGAAAAGGTTAAATTATTCACAGCTATTGAAAGGAGAATATATAAAAGTTATTAAACCAGCCTATAGATCAAGTAGTACTGGTCCCCTAGTTGAAAAACTAAGGAGTATTTTGAATACTTTATAACATCTTGATACCAGCTATAGGAGGTCTGTGCAGAAGGTATCCAGCTACATAAAATGAAAAATAGAGACATTTATTGAAGAAGATACAAGACACAAGAAACATTGTACATAGGATATGGAAGCCTTAGTCCCTTTCAAAGTAGGCACCTTAAGACTTCACATAGTTCTCCCAATTGCCATCAGCTGCCCCATCATATTTTCCTGAATCTCATTGACAGTCTGAAATCTCTTTCCTTTCAAAGGTAATTTTAGTTTAGGGGAAAGAACAGAAGTCACAGGTTGCCGAATCTGGTATGTCGGGGGGGTGGGGGCTAAGTCACCTGGGTGATTTGATGTTTTGCCAAAAAACTCTGCATGAGACATGATGCATGAGTGGCTCTGTTGTTGAGATGAAGCTGCCAATCACCAGTTGCCTATAGCTGAAGCCTTCTGAACCATTCAAATGTTTTCCATGGAGCAATGTTCAAGCTTAATGCAAAATTGGATGCAAATTTGTTGCTCTACTTGCTCATTCATTTTGAACGCGATGGCCACACAGTACATGTGCTCACTCAATAGGTGGCATCTACTGCCCCAAGTGACTACTACAGTGAAATTGTCATTGTTCACGCATGCGCATTCCAGTCCACTCTCCTTGGCTGTCAGATATTAACAGCGGCTGGACTTTTTATGGACAGACCTCATATGTCTATGTGGTATTAACTAGACTAAGATATGAAAAACATTAAATGTAAACAAGGAAGGTTACTGTTAACAAGGAACACAAGTAAAATGCTGTGGAAGCTTCACACACACACACACACACATACACACACACCTCTCAGAATAAAGGACTAAGGGCAAAATAAATTTATTCTACACATGTTCACTGAGCACATACTGCACATCACACAGTTCTGAATGTTTTCTTTGTTCAAGAGTGACTTAGTTTACAAAAATCATCTCACAGAGTAACTATATAAAATGTAAACAGCCAGATGAAGTGTGAATGCACTTTAAATTTTATCGTTTATTTTGAGATTGACTTACATATGTAATTGGTCACACGTATAACTGAAATGTTCTCTTTTGCTTATTTACTGGTATTGAAATATCCAGTTTACTGGGGACATGTTACCAAGTGTAATAGATTGATAAATACTTTAAAGATATCATCATGAGGTATTTGGAAAGGATGTCAGACAATTTATAAAAGAAAGAAGTAAAATTAGTATTTGCCTGATATGGCCAAAAAACTACAATGTTCATGAAAAGTTCTCTGTGTGTGTGTGTAGGTATTTGAAAAAAAGTAAAATAGAGAAGATGAAAAATGACACTAGAGGTTGGGTTCCTGATTCCATCACTGCCACTAACCTCATAATTCAAAATTATTTGTAAAATGTGTTAATGATCAACGGCATGTCTGGAGAGAAATCTCTAAATTTTCATCAGACTTAACACCTCAAAATGGTAAAGAACCATTGACCTAATGCACCAGCAGTCTGCTCTTTCATTATCTGAACAAAAGGTGTATACACTGAGATTTACTTCAGAAAATACCTCATTTGTGAGTTTGGTTATTTATATATCCTAAAGTACCTGAAGTGTCACAATCATTTCTCCAAATATAACAGACAAGTTTCATTAAGCAAGTAACAAAATTAATATAATTTTGATTTCCTAATGTTCTATTTGCTATTGATTAAACAATTCCAAGTGAATTAATGAGCTAAAATTCAGTGTATCCCTTGCAGGAGGAATGAGGAAAAATGACAGTTCTTCACTTGTAAGACTTAAGTGAAAGAAAATTCAATTTCATCATTTACTGACATGTAGTTTAACCAATGAGAAAGTAAAGATGTTTATCTTCTCAGACATAAATGTCTTATTTATTCCTACTCTGAAGAGTCTCAACTCATTAAACATGCTAAAAAGTAAATTTATATGAAAACTTTAAAATGGTAAAAATCAAACAACTTGAAAAACAGTAGAGAAAATATTAATGGAATACCAGTTTGTTATAGTCACCCTTATCCTCTCTCTTTGTCTCTTCTTGGTTCCTTTTACCCTTCATCCTCCATCCCCCATTATTAATCTTGGATTAGAGTCTCTGAAAAAATTATTTCCAGTCCCCCGTTAAAACTCCAGTTTTTGAACACAGGGTAAATACTGCATACATTGTATCTGGTGCTGATTTTTAATGTTTGAACAATGAATACTAAAATGACGTAATTTACTTGTACCTATAAATTTCTCTTTCACTTGTGTTGATAAATACAGGGAGCTATTTTCAATGTAAGCCTGAAGATTTTAATACAACAAAAACATCACCACCTCTATTATTTTGCCACCTATCTAATGAAGTCAGCCCTACATATTTTCAAATCTTGAATCTACCCACTCAACCATTTCTCGATTTAACTTCTCCACTAGACTTCTTACCCTTGCATTGAATTTTGGTTTATTGTTTCTGTTCCCTCGTTTCTGATCTTCACATTAATATTTCGTCATCATGGTCTGACATTTGTCCTTCTCTTAAGAACTTGCTTTGACTCCAACTCTTATAATCACATTTCTAAAACACCATTGTATGTGTTAAAGTCATTTTCAATGACAAAACCCCATAACCAGTGTATACTGATTACACTGTCTTATTTCCCCTATAAGTAAGCCTTGAAGACCTGTATCCTTTAATGTGATTAAAATATGATGTGGAGTGTATTTTATGAAGTTTAAATGGCATTTCTCTTAAAATAGTTATATAACTTAAATTGAAGTCTGTCCTTCATTTAAATTAGTGAGTACTATAGAATATAATATATTCGAGATACAAGTAGTCACTTTTAGTAATGTGTATTATTAATTAAAATCATTGACTATTATACTCTCTTAGTACATATTTAACTTGGTACAATAAAAGTATTTAATTTGGCAGTATATGATTTATCAAAATTATTTCCAAAGGGAATTTGAGGTCAGGCAGAAGGATTTGAACAGGCCTGGTCTCTGGCTGTTAAGAAATAACCATCTGAGCCATTTAAGATGTCTAACAATTTAGAGACAACATGTAAGGGCTTTCAGTTCTGAGTTAATCTATCTTTCCTAACAGGCTCTCTGTTTAATGTTGTGTGAACCACTATGTAATGATTGCTCCAGGGCAGTTAAATGCTTTTATAATTAAATCTATATTGAATGGATTTCTTTGTCTTTCCTAAATAGTTTCTTGCTGTGTATTTAAACTTGTTGCAGTTTAGATTATTGTCATGGAAAATGTAAAACATGAGAATGAAATGGAACTGTGTTCTCTGGCAGGGACAATATATTTTTGCCAAAAACACAGGCATTGAATTTTATTAATCTAATTACATAACTTGTAATGTCAGTTGTAGCTTTTAGGAAAGGTAATACCTTTTGTGAAATCTATGAAGATATTATTAAAATATGTCTTGGCAAAGAATATAGAAATGTTTATAATGATCTCTTTCACTGCATAACCTTCCTAAGTACTCCATGGGAACATTATTTGCGGTAGTTGAAAGCACTGACTCAGGATATACAATGAGTTTAAGTTCTGATTGTTTTCCTTACTAGCAATGTGAGCTTGGATTATTTATTTGAAATCTGTAAATAAGTGAAACAAGTAATAGTACCTGTGGCACAGAGATAGCTTAAAACTTAAATGTGAAGATGTGAATCTTAACTGCTAGTACAGTGTCTAGTGCCTCGTACATATTAGCTGTTTTGATCTCTTTTTTTTACTAAATACATCTCTCAACATGAAATTATATTGTTATTTATTTAAGAAAACTATATAGATAATCCAACATTTCAAATTTAGCCTATGGATTAGGGAACAAATATTCATAGAAACTATTTATTTTCTTTCTTTCTTTTTTTTAGAAAAGATGTGTAGCTTTTTCGTGAGGGAGAGAGAGGCTCTTTCTTTTCTTTCTTTCATTCTTTTTTGAAAATCCTCACCTGAGGATATGCTTATTGATTTTGGAGAGAGGGGAAGGGAGGGAGAGAAACACCAACGGGAGGGAGAAACATCTATCAGTGGCCTCTAGCACATACCTGAGCAGTTACCCAATCCACATGTACCCCGACAGGATGCCCAACGTGCTACCAAGGCATATGCCCTGACGGGGAATCAAACTGGCAACCTTTCGGTTTAGGGGATGGGGGTGATGCTCCAACCAGCTGAGCCACGATTCTTGTCTCACAATTCACCCAAAATTGAGTTATATAAAAATGTATCAATTTAAGTATTTAAAGAGCACAAAAACTTTTATTTAGTAAATTTAAGAATAGTTGGTATTCAATGTTATATTAGTTATATTCATTTCAAGTGCACAATATAATGATTTGGCATTTGTGTTTTATAATATCACCCCACCAATTCTAGAAATCATCTGTCACTATGCATACTTACTGTGATATTATTGACCATACTCTCCTTCACCTTATTTTAGAGCCAGTACTTATGCTTAAATCTCCAGATACTCTTTAAAGGTATAGATTTATTAACTTTTATAGAATAACTTTATATTAACTTTATTGTATCATATAATTTAATACTTATACAAGTATTAATGTTAATACTCACATTAATGTTAATATGAATGTTTGAATGTGTTATGTTTCTAAGAATATTTATTTGTAAAAATAGAAATGAGAAAAATAAGGTAATATTTATTTGTAAAAATAAAAGTGAGAAAAATTAATTTTAGTAGACATAGCTTATGAATGTGTTTTTATAGTATGTGTTTTTTTATATTATGGCTGAATACATACATGTGTCTAAATTTGCCATGCAAAGTTGTAGTTGATTAACACTTGACTATTCAAGTGTTAAAGCCACCACTAATGGCAGACAGTTAGAGCATAACAAGTAAACAGGTATCTGTAATTGACTTTTCTTCACTTTGTGTTCTTAAATGTCACTTGGGATTATTATTTTTTTTTTGTAGGAGTGGGGTGGTCATTATTCTAGAATTGCTACAACTACAGATCATGTCTCATGAGACTGAAACTGAAATTACTATCCCAAACCCATTATGCTATTTTGAGGTACAGGTTAGAAAGCAGAAAAAGGGAGGTTCTCTCTATTGTTACAAAGTTCCAAAGATTTTGGGAATTAAAACTCAGAAGTATAAACATAAAATATGTCAACCATTAAAATATTATTTGGTGATAAAAATTATCAAAGACAGATGGATTTTGTTTTCCCTTCCAAGACAGTACAAGTACAAATCAATTAAAATTTTTAATGTTTTTGATATATTTGGAATGAACATTGGGCAGGCATACCAATTTGTGGTCTGACCCAATTTACTCTTCTATTAGCTTACTGTATATTCATGCAACTGAACTTGAAATGCAATTAAATGTTTTATTATTTTTTTCTCCATAGCACTAATCTATGGCCTGAATCTTTCCCTCTCTGTAATCTACATGGGCCAGATATTCTAAATCTGGAAAGATCAAAATGTAAGTCAGCCCAGCTCTCTGGGTATTATGTAAACCTGTGGGTCAATATCAGCTTATTTCTTCCCTGTGAGTCAGAATGGTAGGAGACAGAGGGTGGAAGGGAGGGAAGGAGAGAGACAGAGAAAGAGAGAGGGAGAGAAAGAGAGAGGGAGAGAAAGAGAGAGGGAGAGAGAGAGAGAGGGAGAGGGAGAGGGAGAGAAGGAAAGGACTTTGGCTAAGGGAAAAAGTGGGAGAAGCACTTAACAATTAACCAAGACATTTGTGCCTTATTAATTTAAAATTACCTAAGCAAGATGGAGGTGATGAACATGGTATCCCAATAAAATACTGTTTGCAAGGAGTTTTGCTCCAAAAAATAATGCACACTCCATTCTTTCTCTGTTCACTTTCTGTTGATGTAAATTAAAGTCTATATAGATCCCATATTATGAGAATTGTCAGTGCTGCATCACTGTAGTTTATATATAACTTGTTTCTTGCTGTCTGGAAAGATCTAATCTTACTATTTTAATATGTCCATTTAGTTCTGTAATACCTTGCAGTATTTTGAAAAGTATACAGATAGGCCTTGATATCAGACACTTCCAACTTCAGCTCTGCCACTTAGCAGCGGCGGAGTACCAGTAATTCCTTTCTGTGAGCTTCAGTCTCTTTGTTCATTAATAGACCTGTTGAGGGACTATTGATAGATTATTATTATTGAAGGATTATTACTCTATGTGAGCATGCAGTTAAGATAACCATTCAAATTACTGCTGTGGTACAATGGTTACTTCTCTGTGTTGGATTCTTGTCCATTTATTATTTTTTACATTTGAAGAAATATCTGGTTAGGCTCATTAGTATGCTTTTTCTTAATCTCTTTTCATGTCAAATGGAACTTATCCATGATAATACAACTGCTATTTTGGAATATCTGCTTTTTCTGTCATAAAAGTCATATGTTTGAGAAAAAATATATATATATATATAAAAGAAAGAACTAACTTAAGTAACAAAGACCAGAGTTTAAATCATGTCTTTACAGCCTAATAGGTGTGTGACTTCCCTGGGCCACAGTTTCCTTATTTGTAGAGTCAGAATAATAAAAATATCTGCCTTGTTGCCTGATGTTATGAGGTAAAAATCAAAGGTTGTTTAAAAAGGCTTATTAGAATGAAAAGTTATCTGCAAATGCACTCTGTCTTCTCGATTCAGCTGTTTATCAAGTAATAGTTTCATTTGTGTAGAATGATTGAATATTGGATATACTCATACTTGTTACATTCTTTTTGTTTGTTTGTCTGCCAGTGTGGGGGCAGTGAAATCTACTCCAGAACTTTTTACATTCTTGACATGCTTTTTCAGAGTCTCCCACTGATTCTTTCAAGATGCCTGGCTGTAGTTAGGAGCGCAGCCTATTACCTAGCAACAGTGTTTCCTGAATGCCCTTTCAGCAACATAGCTTTGGCTCACAGGTATGTGTTACATATCACAGTATAGTAGTAGGTTATTCACATTAACCAAACATGTCTCTGGAATTTCTATGACTAATCATGAATGGAAATTTGATGATCACAACTAATGATCATACCTGGGTTAACAACACTTGAAAAAGTTATTAGAAAGATTTTACCTATTCATCAAATGTAATTTTTTTGAACTGATGTCTCCTTTGTTTATTCTAACTATTATTTCTAATCAATAAGAGCTAACGTCATTGAATTTCACAAGCATCTACAAAATTGTATATTTCTTATATATCTGGCAGGCATTCAGCCTTACTAAATATATTGGTATAATAATAGAAGTAGTTAAAGCACTGAGTTGTATTTAAGCTAGTAAATAATTACCCTTCACAATAGACCTATAAACAGGACCTTGATCAATAAACTTGTTAATGGTTATTTGCTGGTTATGGAAATGAGTTCAGTTTGGCTTTTAGCCTAACACAGGCCTTTAGTTTTAGTAAATGTCATAGTGAATAGCTCTGTTTGTGTATAATTTCAATTTGTTAAGTAAAGAAAGCACTTACATAATTTACTTGGCATTTTTAATACTTGTAGTTCTTAGGTTCTATTGAATCACATTTTTCTCAAAGTGACTGTGTAAATCATTGAAAGTGTGTGTAGGCATTTGGAGTAATAGCTATGTCTCACTAATCAGCCTGAAAATATTCCTGACTGTTCACATTAGAGCTAATTAGTTTGTGGCTGTGTTAATTGATGCAGGACTAGCTGATTACTGCTTGGGGATTGTTTCTCGTTCTTTTCCAAAATCTTTAGTCGATCATAATATCCATTTGTAGAACCTGATATAATACTGGAGACATAACTCAATAGCTTGAGTTGTGGTGTTTACACTTAACATCTTATTACATGGCATTAGTAAGATAAATGGTTCCTTGATCCCCCAAATTTGTGATATTAATTTTAGTTTCTGGAAAGAAAAAATACATAAAAACTAAACTCATTTGAAGTTAATTTCTCTTTACTGAAGCCATTACATGACTTTTTAAAACTGAATTTTATTTACTATGTATAGAATCTTGCACTCAAGAAGCATATGTGTACAAATTATTTTTCCTGCCACCTACTGTGGTATTATTCTCAGAAAGGCTATAAGAGTAGAGATTTGGGGGAGAAGAAGGGTTGAGAATGACATTTCTTTGCAAGATAATTCTTAATATTGGTTGAACACAAAGTAAATACATTGTGACATTACTATCTCCATGTCCGGAACTAGATCAAATTATAAAAGAAAGCAGAAAAGATTTAAGAAAGTTTAAATAGCTTTGTTTTATTCAACGCAAAATTATTCTCAGAGATTGAGGTCATCCTTGCCAATTATTTATTTAATGCAGGTTCACTGAGGGAATTATGATAGTTTCACAAGCCAGTTGCATACAGTACACTTTCTCTTAAGCCAATAAGGAAATAAAATATTTTGAATTTACAGTTGTTTTAGGCAAGAGGAGTTTAAGGAAAGTAAAGTCCAAATTTGGTTGAGGTGTACATTGCTATGAGTTCCTTCTCAGAAGAGCTGGCTGAGCCAACCAAGGGTCGGTGTGAGCTGCCAGCACACAGCAGAAGTCGCTGTTGCTAGAGCACGTTGCTAGGGGATTGAAGGCGCTGGTCTGAGCAGCCAAGATCACCTTGCTGGGGCCCCTGCATGGTTTTCACTGCTACCTGTAACGGGTCTCCTTATCACACATGGCAGGAACTAGGGTCCGAAGGTCTTTGGAGAGTTGTTTAGATCAGCAAAGGATCGCCTTGCCCAGACTGAATACTCTGGTGAGTTCTCAAAAACTCTTGATGTTTAAAGGTCAAATGTCTCCTTAGCCACAGTTGCTTCTCCATAGGTTCTTTTTTAGAATCACTTTTAATCATGATTATATTACAGTTGTCCCAGTTTTCCCCCTTTGCCCTCCTCCCATCCCACCCCCAGTCCCACAGGCAACTCCCACACTGTTGTCCATTTCCGTGGATCATTCATACATGTTATTATCTAGTCTCTTCCCCTTTTTCCACCATTACCTCCCAGCCACCTCCCCTCTGGTCACATTCAGTCTGTTCCATGTTTCCATGCCTGTGGTTTTATTTTGTTAGTTTATTTTTCACTGGATTCCTCTTATCGGTTAGATTGTATGATATTTGTCTTTCACACTGACTTATTTCACTTAGCATAATATTCTCCCGTTCCATGATCCATGCTGTCACAAAACATAGGAGCTCCTTCTTCCTTCCTGCTGTATTGTATTCCATTGTGTACATGTACTGCACAGTTTTTTGATCCACTCATTTATGGATGGGCTTATCAATAAGCTCCCAGCAGTGCCCATCATCGGGTAAGCTACTGTTTGTGTCACCACAGAGGTGAATGAAAACATCCTGAGTCAGCTTCCTCGGTGTAAATAACTTGAGGTAAGCCTTTAACAAGCGGGCTTGAAATCATATCAAACCAATATACAAGCTTCATAAACAGGCTTGATGTAATGGGCATATATAAAATCATGTACTCCAAAACTGAAGAATAAATATGCTTTACAAATTTTGTAAAACTTTTACAAAAATTGACCACATAGTATGCTATAAAGTAATATGAACAAATAAAAATGTTGGCATTACATAGCCACAGTGTTTGACCAAAATATAATTCTATATTGAATCATATTAAATCACCAGTACAACCCTGTATTTAAGTTATAGAAATGAAAAATATTTTATATACATTAGAAATCAATTATAGAAATGGCCTTATAAAATATTTAAGATATTTAAAAGGCATAATACAAATAATCATGGGTCAAAAAGAAAAATTAAACAAATTAGAAAATAATATTGAAAAATGAAAATTCTACTTATTAAAGTGTATATAAAAAGACAACCTATAGAATTATAAAGCCTCAGCTTCTCGTCAAGATGGTGACATAGGCAGACATGGCTCACCTCTTCCCACAGCCACATCCAAATTACAACTGAGATATAGAACAACCATCACTCAGAACTGTCTGAAATCCAGTTGAATGGAAGTCTGACAACTACAGAATTGAAGAGACCACATCCATCCAGACTGGTAGGAGGGGCCCAGACATGGCATGGGCTGGCCCCACATCCACTCGAATGAAAATTCAAGAGGGATACCTCAGGTGTGAGGAGTCCCAGACCCACACCAGGCCACCCCCCCAGTCCAGGATTCCAGTGCCAGGAAGATAAGCCCCCATAATTTCTGGTTGCAAAAACCAGTGGGGACTGAGTTGGAGGAGGTTGCTGGAGCACTAAGCAGTTCCTCTTGGGGAACCCACACATGGACTCACCTACTCAGACTAGCTCCCTCCGAGCTCCAGCACTGGGGTAGAAGCTTGAAGGACACCAGATGTGTACAAAGAGAAACTGCAGTATCTGGCATCGGGGTGAAAAGAGGCCGTTGTCCCCTTGCTGAGCCTCCCCCCACCCCACAGATCCAGTAGGCTGGTGCCATATTTGAAACTCCATTGTGTGGCACTGTGTGACCCACCTTGGAGAGCTCCAGAGGCTCTACCCACCCAACTTACAGGCCTATCCAAGCTGCTTTTCCATAAGAATGGCTGGTCTTAGCTCCTAAATACTATCAAACAAGCAACAGCTGGTTTCACTGAGCCCTAGCAGCAGCCAGATTAAAATCACTATTTGGTTGCACTGGGGAATCTCCAAATTTAGCACAAGTAGTAGCCATCTCAGATTGCTTTGCAGCTCAGGCAGGGTGGCCCTGGGGAAAACACACATGGGGGCTGATCTTGTCCTGCACCACCTGGGAAAACCCAGGGCCAAGACACGCCGTGGATATCTACAGACCACATTGGAGCATCATCACCCTGTCTGCACAGCTGATCCTCCACAGAGGGTGGAGTTTGGTGGTCAGTGGTCACAGCTAGTCATTGCAGCTGACTAGCCTGGGTAAACTCCTTCCATTGATCTGCCAATAGCAACCAAGGCTCAATTACAAGAGGAGGGTGTACTCAGCCCACACGAAGGGCACACCTTGAATATACAGCTTGGATGATAGGGGAGGCTGTGCCACTGGACTCTACAGGACACCTACCACTTTAGGCCATGCTACCAAGACAAGGAGTCAAAGCAGCTCTACCTAATATATAGAAACAAACACAGTGAGGCTGACAATGAGGAGACAAAGAAATGTGGCCCAAAAGAAAGAACAGGTCAAAACTCTAGAAAAAGAACTAAATGAAATGGAGATAAGCAATCTGTCAGATGCAGAGTTCAAAACACCGTTTATAAGGATGCTCAAGAATTTAGGACCTCAGCAGCATAAAAAAAGACCCAGTTAGAAACAAAGGATATACGAATTGAAACAAAGAGCGACATACAGGAAAACAACAGTAGAATGGATGAAGCTGAGAATCAAATCAATGATTTGGAACATAAGGAAGCAAAAAACAACCAATCAGAACAACATGAAGAAAAAAGAATCCAAAAAATTTAGGATAGTATAAACAGCTTCTGAGACCTTCAAGCATTCCAACATTCTCATCATAGGCATGCCAGAAGGTGAGGAGAAAGAGCAAGAAACTGGAAAAATATCTGAAAAACCAGTGAAAGAAAACTTCTAATTTGGTGAAGGAAATAGACATGCAAGTCCAGGAAGCACATAGAATCCCAATTATGGATGCAAAGAGGCCCACTCCAAGAAACATCATTGTTAAAAGACCAAAGGCTAACAAAAACAATGAAGGGGAGGATTGAATGTGGGAGGTGGGGGTGGGTAGGGCAGAGGAGAATGATGGCGGGGATATGGGCACAACTGTAACTGAACAATAATACGATAAAATGAAGCCATGGGAGAAGACTTTCAGGGGTCCTACTGTGATTAATACTATCCAATAACTAAGGAATCATCCATTATTAACACAATATTTTAAATAAGTGGCTAAAACAGAATTTAATTACAGGAGAGTTCTATTTCATTTTAATATAATCATCATTCTCTCTTCTATGTGCTTCCATTAATAATTTTAAAAGTTCAATCCAATTCATTACCAATATATTTAAATAAAATGTGGCTTCTTATAACTAACTAACTAACTAACTAACTAAAAGGCCAAAAGTTAGAGATAAAGAGAGACTCTTAAAGCAAGAGAAAAGAAGTTAGTTACGGGAAGGTTGCCAGATGGGAGGGGAGATGGGAGAGGGGGAAAATGGGTGAAGAGGTGAGGGAGTTAAGAACTACAAATAGATACTTACAGAACAGCAATGGGGATGTGAAGTACAGTAGAGGAAATGGAGTAGCCAAAGAACTTACATGCATGACGCATGGACATGAACAATGGTGGGAGGATGGCCTGAGGGAGTGGGGGGCACTGGGTGGAGGAGGTTATAGGGAGAAAAATCAGGACAACTGTAACAGCATAATCAATAAAACATAATTAAAAATAAAAAAGTAATGATAAAGTCTCATATTCATAATACTGTATTACTTTATTATTAGGAAGGAATTGATGTGGGAAAATAGGCTGAGAAACCAGTTAAGGAACTTATAAAAGGAAGAATAGAATAAACCCAAAGGAAAATAATGAAAAGGAAATTTTAATATTTTCTTTTTTTATTTTTATTTTTAGAGAGAGGGGAAGGGAAGGAGAAAGAGAGGAAGAGAAACATCAATGTGTGGTTGGTTGCCTCTCACACGGCCCCCACTGGGGACCTAGCCTACAACCCAGGCACGTGCCCTGACTGGGAATTGAACCACAACCCTTTGGTTCACAGCCCTCGCTTAATCCACCAGCCAGGGCTGAAAAGGAAACTTTAAATAACAAGAAAAGAAATTAATGAATAGTAAACAAAAATATCCTAGGGATGACCAACAAAACTAATGCTAACTCTTAAAAAAAAATCTAATAAACTAACTTCTGGTAAAATTTTTAAAAATAGTCAAAAAGAAATAATATTACTAATGAAAAGGACATGTTTATAGAAATAGCAGATATTAAAAACATGATGAAAGGTTAAATCTATATCATATGATCCATTTAAGTCTTTTTAATCTGCTGTGATGAACTTTTCACTGGTAAGTAGTGTGACAGGGTATTCATGCAGATGAAATAGTTGGATCCTTTTTATTTCTTTTTATTCTGTGTTTTTTCTTTTTTTTGTGTGTGTGTGTGTTTTCTATTTATCTGCTTATTGAGTCTACTAGGCAAATGCCACTTGTGAACCTGTAACTTGGATTACCAGATACATGATATGGTCAATGTTTTTCTTTCTAGATAAGAACAGAAACTCATTTTTTTCATTTACACATAAAATTCCTAATATTCTAGGATATATTTTGGTAACTTTGGATTGTCTGACTCAACCTCCATTCTATGTTCTATTAGATGGAAATGTTGGAAAGCCAAAAACTACCTTTTCCACATTTTCTATTGCATTAGTTTCTGCCATTTTAGACGTTTTTGTGTGGTACAGGTTTCCCCCACTATCCAATAGTAGACCATTCCTGTGAACTTTTCGTAAGCCAAAATGGTATAAAGAAGCAATTACTATTAATTTATGTGAAGAAAATTTTGAGTGTTCCCAGACCCCCCAAAATAACCTACCAAATCATGCCAAGTAACACATAAAACCAAAAATAACAGCAGCGTAATGAAAGCAGTGTCCTCTCGCCGTTTGGGTTGTGCATTGCCTCTGCCGTGGGTCCCTACAAAACAAATGCTGAATGCTATTTTTGCTTTTTTCTCTTTTCATAAAAGCAAAAATCCTCTTCAGATTTTTTTCAGTTAGCTAAAACAGGTATTAATGTAGGTCTTTTGTAAAAGCAAAATGGCATAATATGAACCTTTGAATAGTGGGCAATAAGTCCATTTGGAAGGCAGATGTGGGGTGGAGGCCGCATGCCTGATGTCCTTGACTTTATTGCTATCTGGAAGTTCCCAGAAAGGTGGTTTGCTTGCAAAATGACAGTGTCCATCTTCAGATATCACCATATCAAGACGCAGTGGTAGCAGTAGTGAGTCTTCTTATTTTTCCTTTCTAAACTTCGGAGCTTAGTTTCAAGTTTCGTTTTTTTTGTTTTGTGTATGGCAGCTGTTCATAACTAATTTTGTGGGTTCTTAATTTCAATTTATGTGTGGTTGTGGCCTCAGGGTACTAAAGTTCCAGGCTGTCCTGGACGTCATCGCAGAGGTCTAGCCTAGAATCTGCCCCCTAGGCCCTTCCATTGATGTTTGGATACAACTAATTCCCTGATTAAATTTCTTCTTTCTTTAAAGCATAAGGGTGTGGTTTTTGTCCTAAACCTTGACTAAGACAGACTCAGATGCTTTGGATATTTTCTTCTTTATATTGTAGAGAATTGTACTTCCTAGACATGGATTTAACAGCAGAATCAGTGACAATATAAACACTGTTGATGCATTTTCTTCACATGAGTCCCTGAGTATTAGTACAGAGATAGCTAATCATTCAAGGTCTACAAACAACATTAGTTTCAATTTGACAATTCTCCTTGTCAAGATGAGTACTACACTACTTTCTGTAACACAATTTTCCTATAGCTTTCTCCTGGTGGGTGTGTAGTGCAGGTAACAGCAACTGCCTGAGGGAAAAATAAGGAGGTCAGTGTCAATATACATCCCAAATACAACACTAAGAAGTGTTTGGGGTTTTTTGTGAATATTTTCATTGGAAACCTAACTGATATTTTTAAATTACTGGATCTGATTAAACAGTAGTTCTTCATATCTGTATGATGTGATTGCTGAGTCAGGCAATTTATATATGACTCCAGTGAGTCATCCATTCATTAATAACAAGCTGGTTTTATCCTGAGGGATACCTGAACACATCGACAGACCCTTCATCTAATCCATGTATCACTCCTGGAGAGAATCAATGGGTGATAGGTGACCATTTATCAAAATGTATATTCCTGCCATTTGGTTTTGCCACAGTAATCTCAGTGTCTTCATTTTTAGACAAGCTTGGTCTAAAATAATCCCAGAGGATTTGATCAGTCAAGTTGTCGGGCATAGCATTTGCTGTCAGCTATTCTCCTTGCCAAAAAGATATATTGTGCTGCTTCTACTTTTTTAATTTTAATTTTAAGGGAAGTAGAATGAGAATTGAATTTTGTTAGTTTATTCAACATCTTCCAGTTTAATATATTACAAATTTAGTTGTTTCATTTAGAAAAGGTCTATTAAATAGCTTCCCAGTCTGAAAAAAAATTGTTTATGTAGACCTATGAGTTGGTTGTAGAATAATCTTTGAATTAGTGACCAATATATGGTGACATTTCTCCTATGGCATAACACATGGTTCAAATATCAAGTGGTGTGAACTAGCACAAAGGATTGAATTATCAAATCAGATCCACACTAATCAGAGATCTTACCCAGTAACAGGCTTTACTACTAATTTTCAGGGTCACAAGCAGTCAAAAGCCATTGGTGAAGCGGGGGAGGTCTGTTATATCCTGTGAGGCTCCCTATCTCATTCCTTCAAGCATCAGGCACATTCTCTCTGTTCTCTAGAAAAAGGTGATGTTTTCAATGAGTTTGGCAGATCATTTAGTATAGCAGGGGATGTTTAGGGTATGGAATATCTCTGTTTTCTACTCCACATAGCACTGACACTTACGTGTGATTTTCAGAGAGCCATGACTCAGGAGTTTATAAATTAGTGGACCATAAGCAACTCTTAACAGAGACAAGGACATCTGGCAAAAAGTATTCGACAGATAAAGATTCTCTTCCTAGCCAATGTCATTAGTTTGTTTATAAGAAGAACCAGATATGAGCTTGTTTGTAAATTAACTAGACCCAGTTGCCTGTCCTGTTTCCTTCCATGCGGTATTCCCATTGATTACAGCAATCAACAGAGAAATTGATCACAAGCCAACCGCTTTATTCATTCCCCAGGGTGAAAATCGGAGTGGTTCCTTTCACTATTATATTGAGTGGGCAAAAGTAGGTTTACAGTTGAATAATACAGTACAATAATTAATAAGTAACAATATAGGAAAAGACTCAGTGTTTCACATGCTCACAACTGCAAATGTACTTTTTCCCATTCCTGTATTCAATAACCTACTTGTGGAACTTTTGCTTCCTAGCTCAGCAACTTTGAACTTTACTGGCTGAGGTATTAATTCCCAAGAATTAAGATAATAAAAAATGCCTTCAGCAAGGTATACACCATGATCTTATTTAAATTGGAAGTTGAGACTGATACCTGAATACTTTTAGGGCATTGCAATATTGACTGAGGTGGTATAACTTGATTTAGAAATGGGCAAAAGATCTAAATAAAAATTTCTCCAAAGAAAACAAATGGCCAGAAGATATATGAAAGATACTAAAAAAAATCAATAATCATCATAGAAATACAAATCAAACCATGATGAGATATCTCCTCTCACCTATTAGAGTGGCTATTATCAAAAAGGCAAGAGATTACTAGTGTTGGTGAGAATGTGGTGGAAGAAAACCCTTGTGCACTGCTGGTGGCAGTGTAAATTGGTGTGGTTGTTATGGAAAACAGTACTGTGGTTCCTTAAAAATTAAAAATAGAACTACTGTATGACCCAGCAATTCCACTTCCAGATATACATATACACACACACATACACACACACACATACACACACATACACACACACACACAGTGGGCACTTATAATCTAAAGGCTCATATACAACTTCATTTCTGTGATATTCTTTAAGATAATTTCACTGAAAGTTTCTCCCCTTGATATTCTCACTCCAGCATTATCGGTTTGAGGTTGGACTTCTTTAGGCCTGCTTATCTTTGGAAAATCTTTTTCTCTGTTTTATTTTAATCTTTCTCATTTATAGTGTGAGGTATCTTCAGTGTTTGATATATATTGCATATACATTTGTAATTCAAAAGATATTAGTAGGAATTCTGACTGGTCTGTGTCTCCCACAGGCTTTACTTTGAGATAAGTTGGTTAAAGGTGAGACTGGGGAAATCTCAAATTTCAGATAGTTGGCATTTGCTAAGGAAAAATGCATGATTCTCCTACTGAGCCAGTTTCTTTAGAGATAAACACATAGTTTTTGTTTTGTTTCATTTTACAAGGGGATAAATAATTACCTGCTAGGCATTGGGTACACTGGAATGGAACATTGCAGTCCTCCATATTCATTATCCAAGTATTCCTATTTTCATACCTATTCTTTGACACTGGTGCCTCAAAATATTTCACACTGGTGCCTCAAAATATTAATCTTTTCCAGGGTCAGTACAGTCATATAAATTTCTCTTTGCTTATATTCTAGGAAGTGAATTCTTACATCATATATTAGTCACCACTTTTCTATGTGCTGTCTTGCAGATGTTTGAAATTATCTCAAATCTGTCATTTTCTCCATGCCAAATATTACTGCTTGAGGTCATGTCCCAGTAATGTCCCTTCTTGACTGTTACAACCCCTGGTC
Source organism: Carollia perspicillata (assembly GCA_004027735.1). Taxonomy (NCBI): domain Eukaryota; kingdom Metazoa; phylum Chordata; class Mammalia; order Chiroptera; family Phyllostomidae; genus Carollia; species Carollia perspicillata. The sequence continues at coordinate 61,110 of PVKM010001671.1, forward strand.
CCACATCGTTCAGTTTCTCCCCCATTCTGTTGAAACTCTCCTTTGCCATCAGAGCTTGCAATTTAACAAATATAATTGTGTTACTACAATCTTTAAGATCCTTTATCACCTCTTCATTGACGATAGAATTAAACGTAAACTTTAGCCAAAAAATGTTCTTAGAAATCTGTCCCCAGCACACTATTGAGTATGATATTAATTGTCAACTTATTTAAGTATATTTTTGTTCTGTCTTTGCTGGACAGTATGCTTGTGAGTAAAGGGCCAGGTTTTATTTGTCTGTGTATCGCAATACCACTATGAGACTCACACAAACTATTATTTATGAATTCATTTAAATTACTTTTTGAAACACACTATATGCCAAATGTTTTCCTAAATTCTGGGTATACAGTCTTGAACATGACAGATAGAATTACTGTTTTTATAAAAATTTGTCAGAGACAAAAATTATATGTGCAAAATTTTCCACTCTTGTCACTGTCTACCCATCTATGTCCTAACACAGAGAACTCTGCCATTTTTTATAAAACATCAAGAATATTCAGAATTCTATTCCTTTTGCATTCCATCCTTGTGGTATAAGACTGAAAGTTAAGACTCAAAATTATGAGCTGCCTTGACATCTGGTATAGTCAGGAGGGTCTATAATGACCTAACTGCAAGTTTTCCTTCTTATTTTGTTCCCAGAAAAGAAAGTTTCCCTAGCCATACAGCTCTACTTATTAAGGGACCAGATATGGTTTTGCTTGTCCCTGAATGGTGGGCTTCCCTGACAGCCATGAAATTATTCAAATAAGCCAATTACTTGTCTTGCAGGAACCCGAGGGACACCTCATCCCCTTGATACTATGAAGCCTACCTCCCACAACCCCAGTTGCTCACTGTGCCTCGGAGCACAATGCCTGTGTGCCTCTGTGTGACTCTGTGTGACTCTGTGTGTCTTCCTCCTCTTGACTGTGAGTATTGGTGACCAATGACTCCTGTTGATCTCAGTTGTCCAATGCTGGGTGTCGTGTGTTCAGCCATCCCTAAAATTATAGAGTGAGAATCTCTTCTTCATCAGTGAGGTGAATCGAAAGTGATTAAAACAATTCTTCTTCCTGTAAATCTGTGCCTTTTTCTCTCTTCTTCATACCTGATAAACCAAAGGATTTATGTAATCTAAAGTGTCTTTTGTGGAGATTTTCTAACTTTTCAGGAAGAGTTACTCCATGCCCTTTACTCTTGCTCAACTTCATTATGTCTCTCTATACCATGACATACGATTTTTGTTCATGTGTATTGTCTCCTCTTTTGCAGGGTGAGCATCTCAAAGGAAAAAAATTGTCATTATATCCCCAGTAGCTGGTAAAGTGCAGGATACTAGATATTTGCCCAGAATTATTTGTTACAAAAATTAATATATTCAAATACCTGTTTTTCTGCCTTTAAATTGGGGCTCACAGCAGCCATTTAAAACGATTGCACTGTGCCAGCCATCATTCATGATTTAGATTTTATGATTTAGTAAATCTTCGCAATCTAACGTTGTAAGTCACAGGAAGGACTTGTCATGCTATTTTGGAGATTTCATTTTTTTATGATAGTATATTGATGTAAGCAAATTTTTAAAAAACTAGGAAAGTATGTGTTCTAAAATGTGCTTCAAAGAAGTAAATAGTTTCTGAGACATCTAGTATATTCAGGCAATATAATTACATAGAAATTGATGGAAAACTATTCCTGAGTCACCAATTCAAAAAACATATGCATCCCACTGTTAATAGCAGCACTGTTGACAATAACCAAGAGCTCAGAACAGCCTAAATGCTCATCATTAAATGGGTGGATCAAAAAACTGTGGTACATTTACACAACGTAATACTACACAGCAGAGAGAAAGTAGGAACTACCACCTTCTGTGACAGTATGGATGGAACTGGAGAGTGTTAGGCTAAGTGAAATAAGCCAGGTAATGAAAGACAAATATCATATGATCTCACCTAGTAGGCGAATCTAATGAACAGAATAACTCATAGGAAAAATAGAACCAGAGACATGTAAACATGGAACAGACTGCAAGTGACCAGAGAGGAGGTGGGAGGAGGATAATGGTGGAAAGAAGGGGAAGGAAATAGCCAAAAAAACATGTATAAATGGCCCATGGACTTGGATAACACTGTGGGAATTGGCTGTGGGGGCAGGGGGTGGGATGGATGGAGGAGGGCAAGGGGGGGGGAATTGTGAAAACTGTAATAGAATAATAATAGGAATGATTAGAAAAATAAAAATAAAATTCATGTTAGAGACCCCTCCCCCCAAAAATGATTCAAAGTTAAAAGAGTGGCAATCTCTGTTCCATTCAGACTGTTTCATTAAGTGGAAATAATATAAAACCACTAGAACTTCTGTCATCATTTCTTACTTTTTATTAATTCTCTAATGAACAGTGGAAGGCAGAAGAGACAGAGTTGCACATTGGTAAATTATAACACGGAACATTTTGAGAGTAAGTATGGAGATAGTGTTCTGATAGATTTCTATATGTCAGTTAATAATCTAATTTGCCAATGGAGGGAGTAAAATATCTCCATTGTTTACTTCAGCTATGAGTTTACTGTGTTCTTTTATGAGAAAGAGTGGGAGGGAAAAGAAATAGAAAAATAGAGAAGGCAAGAAAGAGAGAATGAGTGAGCAACAGAAAAATGAATGTCCCTCTGGTTTTTAGTAAAATATTTACAACATATTGTATCATATATAATTCTAGATAATAGCAAGAGAGGAAACATATCTTATTGATGTTTCACACAAAAGACTCATTCTTACATGAAAAGCATATGTTAGAGAATGATATTTCATAGTAATAAATCAATTCATAGTCCAAATATATTAGACTTTGCAATGCCTAAATGCATTAATTATCTATTGTAATGTAATAAACCACCTCAAAATGTATGGCTTAAAACAGCAATTGTTTATTTAGCTCATGACATTCCTAGATGGAAATTTAGGCTAGGTGCAGCTGGGCAGTTTTTCCTTTTGGCTGGACTCACTCATGCATTCTTAGGTGAAAAGCTTTGCTGAACTTGGCTGGGCTTTCTCATATGTCTAGGGTATTGGTAAGGACAACTACATTGACTTAGCTTTAGTTTATACAGTCTCTTGTCATCCAAAAGACTAGCCCAGGCTTCTTAGATAAAGAAGACAGAGCAGCTAAAGAAGTGTGTGGACAGAGCACCAAGAGAGCAGGAATCATGCAAGGCCTCTGGAGGTTGAGTCTTGGAGCTGCTACACTCTTTTCCTTCCTTTAATTTTCCAAACGAAGCCACTAATTTCCAAGTGAAGCTCAGATTCAATGGTTAGAGACTTGAGGACTTCAAAGGATGTAGACACAGACAGAATAAAGGGTAAGACACAGGTCCCTGGTATTGAATTGATATTCTAGCTACTCATTGAATTTTCCACCTATTAATACATGTGTAACTTATTGAAGCTTAATGTATTTGTCTACAGAAATTTGATATTTTATCATTATTTATAAAAATATAATATTTTAAAAGGTCTAGTTAATAATAATTTTTAAGAGGTATGACTATAGTTTTTAGTTATGTTTGTTCTTAGAAAACAATATTATTAGAATCGACCTGGTAATTGATAAGGGGGTAATTTTAAAATTTTCTGTTTCATAGCTAAAAGGCAGTACTCCTACAAAAGTACAAGTATTATCTAAAGAACTTCCCAGTACTATGCAATGAGTGATCAGAATCAACATAGTTGGCCATAAAACACAAACAAGATAAATTTTCTACAGTATTTCCATAACATATTCTCACCTTCTATCAGACAAAGATTGATTATACAAACAGAAAACCAAGGTATAAATGTATTACATTTCCAAACTTATTTATTATTAGCTAGCAAAGAAAGCTAAGAATTATAATGCCAATCCAAAGTTATCATCTAATTCAGATGACTCATATTCATAGATAATTACCATGAATATTTGTTATTGACAATCCATTTTAATATATTAGAAGCCAAACAAATCATTGCTAAAATAGGTTGACACACAGTTCAGAATTTTTTTTTAAATAAAGAGAGAGACTTTAGCTGAATTTTTGACAGGAAGAAATACTAGTAAAGGTACTGGTGGGGTTTTTTTTTTAATGTCCAATAGTGTCTAAACTTTTCCATGAAGAAATAGAGGAGATAGAACAAGAAATTGCTTTCATCTAATCTAAATTATAAAGTATACCATTGCCAAAAATTATGTTTGACTTGATATACTACTTAGAACCTAAGTAGCAGTTAAATTCTTAGAATGAAAAGGAATTTTTTTTGCTTAACTTTTGGCCAGATTCAGTGAAATATTTAAAGTGTAAGAATTTTTCCCCCTTCATCTTGATAAAAAAAATAGAGAATAAGCAAGTTGATACGTAGACCATGTCAAAAGACATTTCAGTTGCCCACAATTTGGCCATTATTGGCACAATCAACCATGTTTTCCATGGGCTAATTACTGCCTTTGGAGAGTGAGTTGGAAAAACTGTGGAAACTTTTTATTTTATTGCTGGTTCAATTTCAGTTATTAGACTCTAGCTTTCACTAGCACTAAGATTTTCTCTCATGGATTTCTTAAAAATATAAAAGGACTCACCTAGAAACCTGTGTCAGTGTCTGCACCTCACTCTGAATGAACATGCTCCATCAGCCAAGGAAATGTCTTTGCCAAGTCCCCACATCCACATGTTTTGATTATCATTTTAAGTTTTGTTGCCCAGTGAAGCAAAACTGAATAAAGAATTTTTAAAAAATCAACTAAAAGCCTCTTTAGCTATTTTGGTGCACAAGACAAAGCTTAAATTGTTTATTATGTAAAATATAGCCAAAACATTTCGAGATTGTTTTCTACTAACATATTACCAGACGTGTTGTATAGATGACATGCAAAGTGCTTTGTCAAACTGCTTAGGTTATAAACTACTTAGTCTCTTTTCAAGTCAAATTCACATTTGGGCAGGAAGACTAAATGTTTTTTTCTTTATGTTTCCTTGAGGTCATAAGATATATATAAAAATGCTATATATATTGAATATTATAGTTATAAATAGAAAATCAAATAGTAGGCAAAGGATATTTTATATTTTAATTACTAAATGATAATATTCATATAATATTTTATACAACATTTTAAATGACTCAATTTCAGGAGAATTTCTTCTTTTTATTGTTGTTCAAGTAGTACAATTGTCTCCATTTCCCCCTACCACTCTCCCCTGCCCCACCCATCCCCACTCCCACCCTCCATCCTACCTGCCTTTGGCTTCGTCCATGTGTCCTTTGTACAGGTTCCTTGACAACCCTTCCCTTATTTTCCCCCCATTATACTCTTCCTCCTCCTCTCTAGTTACTGTCAATTTGTTCTTTATTTCAATGTCTCTGGTTCTGTTTTGCTCACTGTTTGTTTTGTTGATTAGGTTCCACTTACAGGTGAGATCATATGGTATTTGTCTTCCCTACCCTTCTCGACGGCATGGGTGGATCTGGAGAGCATTATGCTAAGTGAAATAAGCCAGGCAGTGAAAGTCAATAGAATTTCTTGTGTCAGTATAGATAAATTCTTAGAGACTTTTATCTATATATAGTAACTGTGCAGATTAGTATAAAGTTGTTTTGAAAATTGATCACTAGAATTGATCACATGATACAATCGAGCACTTGAGTTGATTACTACATGATCACATTAATTGATCACATAATTGGTATGGAATAATTTGTCCTTGGAGTGTTTTACTGACAGGCTAAGGCTTTTGATGTAATTCCATCCTTATTGGCTATAGAGCATAATAGAGGCTGCTTAAAAGCAAGAAGAAAAATTCCACAGTTTTAATGCCTTGTCTAGAAGGAGCAGCTGGACTTAAGTGCACACCAGCCATTTTCAAGTCTTTAAAGTTTTCTGTTGAAGATTCAAAGCCTCATGAAAGACATCCTATTGACCAGAATTGTGTCTTAGATGATTGCAAAGTATTTTGAAAGGAATCCTACTATAATGCATACCTTAAGGGATAGCTAACTCCCCCAAAAGAAATGGAAATTCTATTAGGGAGGAAAATGGAAACTGAGTCATCCTGTAAAAATCAAATCTGTTCTATATTGGAAAAATAATGAGGCTCAAAATCAAATATCGTCTGTTGTAAAAGAATCAACAAAGTTATTAGGTCCAGAGAAACCAAAAGAGGTGAATACAATTAAGATTTTTGAAATTAAGGAGGTGAGAGCAAGCATCAAACAAAGGAAATCAAGGGTTTCCTAAAACATCAGCTGTGACCGAGCCTGCTTTTGTAATACATATATGAATTATAAGGTCACCAAAGGATAAATTAAAGAATACTGAACCCATTCTGCAAATGAGAACAGTATAGAGTTTACTCTCCAATTAATCTAAGAACATTACCAGCAATAAACAATATATAGCAGTATTCAGGTGGTGATTGAGTTACACTTACCTTTTTCTCGTTAAGCAACTGATAGAACTCTTAGCAGGATACATACTTTTTCCCCCAGTTAAGTTCTGTGTTATCCACACAGACATATTTAGTTATGTCCAGTACATTTTTTATTTTATAAAAGCTGAAAAAACATATCAGTTGGTCTTTGAAGACATCTTGTCTAAATGAATCTCAATAGAAAATTACCAATCCTGCTTTTGATGCTCAACACAGGGTAGATCAGACAAACATAGCTCTCTACCTTGTGTAGAGAGAGGGAAACAGCAAGGGAAAAGCCATGGTTTAATAATGAGGTGTGGTATTTATGCTCAGTGTCCTACCTCTGGATGATTTTTAAATATAAAATGTGAGAAATGATAATCATAACTTAGAATTCTTAGAACAACGGGAAAGTTCTCTTTTTCATCCAGCAATGTGTGAATGAGTAAGTTATTGCTACATTTTCCCTTTTGATTCACTCTTTTGAGAACTTATAGTTACGATGTACTGTATTTTGCTGTATATAATGTGCACCCATGTTTCCATTGCATTATACATGGGGTTATCTTACCCATTATTATGCCCATGGTATGTAATCATTATACCCATGTATAATGCACATCCTTATTTTTTCCTCAAAAATTTGGGCAAAAAAGTGTGTATTGTACATGGAAAGATATGGCACACCTACTCTAATTTGCCCTTCTGTCTCCACTCTAATGAAACTGCTCCCATCAAGTTCCACGATGAGCTTCTTTCATGTTGGCAAACCCATATGGACATTTTTACTTTTTAGCATATTACTTTCTATATTTATTTGATCTCACTGGCCTCTGTCTTGTTTTTTCCAAATTGTTACTGAAAACATAAAATTAAGTTCAATTTTATCAAACATTGCCTTGGAAAATTTCAAAAAATTATTTTGTACTAAAAGCATTATAATAAAAAATAACAATCCTGGTACTATCCCTCCTCACATCTTTCTATCTACAAACATCTGTCTCTTTAGATGTTTCCTTGACATTTATCTTTATAGTCTTGAGTGACACTCTTACACTGCTAATTTTCTCAATTGATTTGTCAATTTCATTATTTATTTAACCCCTCTAAATCTAACTATATTATTCCAATATAGTTATAGATACATTTTGGATTAAACCAAATTTAATGTTTTTAATATTATGATAATGTAAACATTGTGTATCTCTGCTTCAAATAATGTCTAGGATTTTATTTCCTTTCTTATATCATTAAAAAAATGTAATTGTATTTTTCCATTACTTTTTATCCTTATACTCTTTCCCTTCCACCCACCTATGCTATGCGATCACTACATTTTTGTCCATGTCCATGAGTCCTTTTTCCTTTTTGCTCAATCTTTCTATTCCAACTACTCCCCCACCAGATCCATCAGCATGCTCTCTCTCTATTAGACTGTCTCTGTTTGGCTTGTTAGTTCAGCTTGTTCACTACATCCCATATATGAGTGAAAGCATATGATATTTTTCTTTCTCTAACTTATTTCACTTAGCATAATATTCTCCAAGCCCATCCATACTGTCACAAAGGGTAAAATTTTCTTCTTTTTTTATGGCTGAATAGTATTCTGTTGTGTAAATGTCCCATAGTTGTTTTATCCATTCATCTACTGATGGACTCCAGACAAGAATGTTCCAGTCACCTGCTTGAGGTGGAGTTACAGTGTAGATGGGAAAGTGAACACAGTATAAGCATGCTTGCTGGCATTCCAGAACTCAGAGAGGAAAGGTAGTAGGTCAGAATTTCTTTTTTTCCAGAAGAGCTTTCAATTAATCCCTTTCATTCTAGTATGCTACTTAACCCGCCCCCCTCTCTGCTTTCTAGTTTGGATCCAGAGACTAAATCTCAGTCTGCAATGGAGGTTGCTGAATTGGTGTGTTTATCTGGGGAAGGAGTGTCTGAGGTTTCCTACCCTGCAGTGTGGCTGCCATCAGTCTCTTTCCTCTAAGAAAGTACTACTAAGCAATATAGCAAGGTAATTAAGATCTCAGGTTCTGTAATCATAATAACTATATTTGTGACCTTGGGCAAGTTATTTAAACTCCACATGCCTAAATTTCCTTATCTTTAAATGCACATAATGCCTTGACCGGTATGGCTCAGTTCATTGGGCATCATCCCACAAAGCAAAGGTTGCTGGTTCAATCCCCAGTCAGGACACATGTGTGAGTGGCAGGTTGGGCCTCTAGTTGGGGCATGTATGCAAGGCAACCAATCTATGTTTCTCTCCCTCTCTCCCTTCTCCTCTCTCTAAAAATAAATAAATAAAATCTTTACAAATAAATAAATAAATAAATAAAACAGACATAGTAGTACTCTAAAATTGTGGGGATTAAATATGTTAATATATTTAAGAATAGTGACTGTTGTATCATAAGCACTAATGTTAGTCATGATTAGCTGGTAACTTTTTCAGTACTTTGCTCTTAACATATTGTCTCGTCATTATTAGGTTACCAGTAATACCATTATGAAGAGTTGCTGAACTTTGTGTGAGGATCTATGTGTATTATTTGTTGTGTGTAAGCTTGATAAATGATTTATAATTCTTACTATAGTTGACAGCATAAATCATTCCTAGTAATTCATATTGCCATCTTTAAGAAATGTACAGAAATTTTTTCAAAGATTATTAAATATAGATACTGTACTTAGTGGATATTACCTCTATGCACAAACCAGGTAAGTACTATAATTAGCAGAATTCTGTCTTCATAAGTTATATTTCTATCAGAGCTTGCTATAGTACACACGAATATTAAAAGGTGTTTCATAACAAATAAGACTTGCATCACCAATGCCATTTTTAGTTGACACCCCTTTGTCAGCCAACTCTAGAGAGGGAAACATAAAAGAAGAAAATATAGTATGGCCTACTTATAGGTAGTAAAGTACTTTTTCAGTGTAAAAAAGGCTTTGAATTGTCAAAACAGGTATACTGAAGGCTTGGAGACACCGTCAAAAAAAGAGGAATATTTAGTCCAACAGACTTTGAATGTCACCATGAAAGACAAATTTAAAAAATAAATAGAAATGAGTATTTAGAGAGGAAATAAGTCACTGACAGGTGGGTGCGTTTACCAACAAAGCACACTTTGGTAGAACACATTTCTTTTGGTAATATGGTTAGAAAGTGGTAGGAAAATAATATAGCAAATTTATTTTTTTAAGATTTTATTTATTTATTTTTAGACAGAGGGGAAAGGAGGGAGAAAGAGAAGGCAAGAAAGATCAATGTGTGGTTGCCTCTTACATGGCCCCTCCCAGAAAGCTGGCCCACAACCCAGGCATGCATCCTGACTGGGAATTGAACTGGTGACTCTTTGTTTCACAGGCTGGAGCTCAATCCACTGAGCCACACCAGCCAGGGCTAATATAGCAAATTTGGATATGAGCAATAATTTGACAATCTTTTATAGACTGTGGAAAAGACAGTATGACACCTGATAATAAATTAAGTGGACTGCTTAATTACAGAAATGGCTATACCTGAGAGGTCCTACTGATTATGTCATTGTTAACCTGCAGGAAATAGGTCCTGGTGGTATCTCAGTATGCTATTGAGTTTAACGTTGTTATCAGTGCTTTAAATGTTAACATGGAAGTAATTCTTGCTAAATTTGAAAACAGCATGGAGCTGAGAGTATAACAAATACATTGAGTAACAAAATCAGCATCTAAATGACCTGTATGTGCTGCAAAGCTGTTGTGTATCTAACAAGATGAAGTTTATTTGGAATAAATTGAAGTACTGCATTTAACTTTTAAAATGCTTTTGGGTAGGGGAGAGCAATGGGGAAAAACCTGGGGCAACTGTAACTGAACAACAATAAAATTAAAAATATATAAAAAATAAAATAAAATGCCATTGCTGATATTTAGGATAGGGGAAACATAATTTCATTTTATGCAGGGAAATCTCATTTACAAAATAAATATGAATCCATAGTTTGATTTATTTAATATTCATTAATCACCTTTTATGCTCTTAACCTTTTTTTTTTCTTTTAAAAACTTACTTTTAGGTTAATTTTTCTTTTTGCTTTTCTGGCTACATTATCCCTGATATATTGCGTTCAGTTCTTGGAAATCTCAAATGGGCACTCACAAATTGGAGTTCACGGAATGGGGATGACATCTTTAATTTATGAAAAACGATGAGCATATCTGAGAGAGGCTGACCTGGAAAGAACATGACTTAGAAGGAGTTAATAGTCCTCAAATGGACTGGAGATGAATTGGATTTTTTGTTATTGTTGTTTCATCAGAAAGGATCAGGACCAATGGATAGAATTTATGTGGAAATGGCTTTTCGCTCAATGTAAGAGTAACCTTTTCACTAAAAGAACTCCATGGAAAACAGAACGTGCTGAACTTTTCAGACATAAGGAAATGTTTACATGGCGGCGGGGGGGATGAGCAATTACTATGAGCGCTGAGAATAAGATTTGTGCACGGGTGTAATTTTGTTTTCCAACATTTATATTCACATTATCTTAATTTTTGAGATTGCCTGCTTTTGACAAAACCTCTGTATTTCTTCTGAACTGAAGACGAGAGTAATCTGCAAAGCTCCCTCGGGGCTCCCCCAGTATGCTGGCTGTGCTCCTGGTTTCAATCAGATGGTAAAGTATAAATGGCCAGACAATGCATTTGCAATCTCTTAAATTACTATTTTTAATGTTTTTATTTTTCTCTTATGTTTATATAATTGGAACTTAAAAAATTCCCAGTAATGATTTATAGTGATCTGATGATTTTTCTCCTTTTTTTTTTACTCATTTACACATTGGATAGCATTATTTTTTATATTCTTTCATACATAATGTAACATTTTAGACATTTTTCATTAGAATTCTTGTGGAGAATTCTACATGGTTCATAAGTTCTTTTTCTCACCTGGACTTATTTCTTCTGTGTGAAAAATGCTGTAGAATATTGATACTGTATCAGTCTGTCACTTCGGTTACGAGTATTTTAAGTCTGCACAGAGCCATGTTTCTTTGTTGGGTGGAACAAGCAAATGCAGTTTCCCGACCATGATCAGACGCGTGAACAAGTCTTTACCTAGTTTCCGTAGGTCTCTCTCTCTTTAAAGGACTTTATTTATTTTTAGAGAGAGGGGGAGGCAGGGAGAAAGAAGGGGAGATAAACATTGATGCGAGAGAGGAAAATTGATTGGTTGCCTCTCCTATGTGCCCTGAGCAGGGATGAAGCAGCAACCCAGGCTTGTGCCCTGACCGGAATCAAACCAGAGACCTGCGGTGGGATGACACCCAACCAACTGAGCCACATTGGTCAGGGTGGTCTGGTCTGTTTTATGCCGGATTCATGGGTAGGCTTTTGGGAATCCAGAAATCCCTTTACTCTTGAAATTTTATGCAAAATTATGCATGTGCAATTGTATAGTTTTCTAGGGAGAAGGATGTTGTTATTTATCAACTTATAACCCTTAAAATCATGACAGCCACTGCTCCGGATTAATTTGCTGGCTCCAGGCTCTTTCTTATTCTTCTTTAAAAAATAGGATGATGTTTTGGAATCACACTTTTTCTATAACAGAATTTATTGCATTGTTTTTTAAGATAAAACTTAAAGTTCATGTAAAATGTTTTTTTAAACCTGTATTATCTTCCTGTTTAGAATTACACCTGGGATGCCTGTTTCATTTTTCAAATGGTCACTATAATCTAAAGACATGACATTGTTACAGAACAGGGCCAAGGGGGGTGTTTATGATATACTATTACCGAAAGGACCCCCCTGCTACTAGGTTCACTATGCCCACTGCCAGAGGAAGGATGTATCTCAATGCCAGAGATTTGTGAAAAGGAAGGGAAATGTTTATTTAAAGCTATATAGACTAAAGTCCTTTAGGATACCCACAGATACACACAGTCCTTCCTTCTCCCTCTGCCCTAATCTGGGGTACCATATCTCAGGAAAAGAAGTAGAAGTTGGTGATTCGGGCTCCTGGAACCATCAGCTGTGATGCCGCCAGGATGTCCAGTTAATTCAAAGCCATGTGGCACCTTCTCATGGCCTACCAGCAAGAGTCCTTTCACCCATTTTCTTCTAAGCAAAGTCTCTCCTGCTTCCTAAGTCACATGGCAAAAGGGAGCACCCCAAAGCCACATGGTCCTTACTCTTGCCAAAGCTGTGGGGGTCCCCACTCTGCCAAAGCTGAGTGGTTCTCCCCTTGCATGGCTGCCGAATCTGGATTTTAAATCCCCGCACCAATCTTCCTCTGCAACCCCATTTCCAACTCCTCCTACAATTGGTTACACCTGCCAGCATCCCCATATCCTTCTAGCTTTATTGGGTTGCTATAGTGAGTCTGGGCAGGCATGCCCCCCTGGTATGGAGCCAATCATCTCCAAGCTCTCACAAGGTGCTGTAACCAGGGGGAGCTGCCCCCCAGTTACATCTTGGGTGGAAGTCTCTTCCATCCCCCTGGCTCAAAACATGGCCATGGCTATTTAACATATCTAAGAAACCAGTTAAAGGTTATAGGTATG
>PVKM010001672.1:0-74216 GCA_004027735.1 Carollia perspicillata
GGGGAGCACTGGGGGGGTGGACTGGGTTGGGAGTGGAGTAAAAGACAGAAAACTGTACTTGAACAACAATTGAAATAAAATTAAAAAATTAATGATTTATTCCAATTACTCTATTGGCTTTAGTAAATTATTGGTTTTGTGTGTAAAAATAGAATACACTGCCTAAAATATAGCATATATAATGCTGATAAGAACAATCTGAAATATACAAATTTTTTATGACTAAAGTATATTGAGCACCTATTATTTATAAGAAATATGGCAGAAAACATCTGTGAGAGAGAGAGGAAAAAAATGAAATGAAATGAAATGAAATGTAAATTGGGCTGAAATTTTATGAAGTAACCCTCTACTGTGTTCCTATGAAATGATTTTTTTAGCTGAAAATTGGTAGTCATTGCTCTTCAGAAGAGGGCTTAAAGTTCCAAAACACCCATGTAACCTATATTTATACCAATAATTTATCATGTTTAATACTATTGTCATTATTTTAATGAGGCATCAAAGAATGTGTATATTTTAAGTGGAAACAACACAATTTCTTTTGTAGGCAGATTCTTAAGGTTATACAAGTTCAAGAATAGTACTTTATATCAAGCTCAAGGTTTGTTGCCTTGTCTGAAACTGGCAATATCACTTTGGTATTCAGATCAAATAACCTGTGCCATGTATTTTAAAGTTGGCATGTAATTAAGCAGGAGTTGCTGACAGGGTCATGAATGATAACATTAAGGAGTCTGTTCAACAAACCCGGTTTCTATGGGAATAGAATTTCTGTATTTATGTGAGTTTAGGATGTTGTATCTTATTCATTCATTATTTCATCGATATCTTTATTCATGCATTCACTCATTTCTCCAACAAGAATTTATTGATCACCTGGTAGGATACATTCATTTTGGTAAATGACAGGTAGCATTCAAGGCCTGCATTCAAAGTCTACCACAACACATGGCCTCAGGACTTCCTCCATAAAATGGGGGTGTGGAGGAGAAGGCTGTGGATATGGGTTTTGTCAATCTTTAAGGCCCCCTCTTGTTCTATAATTCTATCTGTGTTACAGATATTTACAAGGGAGTATCTGACCTAATATCATTTATATTATAATCTAATAAGAGATAAGTAAATGACATACTATGTTAGGATAACCAGAAAATAGCTTTCAGGCTATTAATGAAAGTTTAAAACAATTCACGTTGTAGGTAAAGGTATTTGAATGCAGAGGCAGACAAGTGAAGGAATCTCCAGAGAAAGACAGGATGGATGTTCAAGTTGAGAATCTTGATCTTGAAAGTCCCAATGACTCACCTTTACCAAAATCATGAGACTTTTCAGTGTGTCATGTAGAATGACAACTTGTTCATTTGTTTTATTTTTCAATGACCGATAATTCCCAGTGAATCATCTTTAGTAGATTCCTTATATCAGAAAAAACTACAGGGGAAGCTAAACTATCAGCAGGACTTTTCTTCTAGTGGATGCCCAATAGACTCTAAGCAATGGAAGCTGCAGATGGCATTTTATGTTTAACAGCATCAGGTTCCAAGGCCTACGCATTCAAGTCAATGAGATCAGGCAGTCTGCCAGCGAGTTAAGAAGTTTGCAAGTGCCAACTTCAACTCTCTAACCCTCATCATCCAGATTGCTGGCAGATCAGCCTCAGTCCAGAATAATACACTACATCTTAAGATTTATCAATACATTCGGCTAAGGAACAGCCAAGTCTTAGGAGAGTCTTTTTAACTTATTGACTTTTTTTACTGTTAATTTGGTGTGTGTAGAATTTAGATCATATCTCACTAAAGGTAGCTTTAGTCATTTATGTCCAAGGACGTGGTGGGGGCAAGGTTCTTTAATTTCTCAGTACACAGATCTGTTGGGAAGTGATAATGTCATTTAAACTTTATTAGTTCAATATTGAAATCATTATTGTTTTGGTTATTTATGTACTGGTTTATTTTTTGAAACATTGAGGCAAATGGTCTGTGTTCTCTTTGGGGTGTGGTATGCCAATTTCCGCAGTTACTGTCTCTGAGGTATCTCAGCATCTCCTGTTTGTTCTTTCAGCACCCCAAAACTTGTGTAACCAATTTTCTGTATTAAAGCTCTTTGGGTGGAATGTAGATGTTTTCTATTTTCCTGGTGGGATCCAACTGCCCCTGAAATTCTTCTTGACTATTTCAGTGTTATTGCACTAACACTCATTGATTAAATGGGAAATTGAAAGATAGTAACATTTGTCCCTAGATTACTAAATTAGAATGATAGGGAAATTTTATTTGTATCTATATCTATACATATTGATATGGATATCTACACCTATATTTATAGAAGCAGATAAAATTCAGAAGGAGGAACTTTTACCTTTGAATCTGTTACAACATGTATCATCTAGTACTGCTTATTGTGTAATGTGACTGAGGGTTGTAAGTGGTGTCCTATTAATAAAAACTATTGTTTAGTAATAGATACACTATTTATTATTCTGCTTTTAAAAGAACAATGAAAAGTTGTTTAAGAGATGGACGACAATTACAAATACTATTTTAATACTAGCATGCGGGGAACTAATGTGAAAATGTTTTAAATATCCTATCTAATCTAGACATTACATTTAAATGTGATATTAAACAGGCCCAAAGTAGTTTATGTGTTTTTTCCATGTGGGAACCTTCAATGACAAATATTTTACTATTTTTTTCTCTAAGGGCTATTTGGGATTGATATAGCGAATAATTGATCATTCAAACAGGATCAGTGCATTTTCTACTTTCTTGCTTCATGTTTAGCACAAATGTAATATTCCCGAAAACAATGATTGGTAATCCATGAAAGCTGTACAATGCAATATATAATTATCTTCTTTCAAAGGAAATGAATAATATTATCCATCATACTGTGGTACTGTGGTATGATTTATATGAGGTATTTAACTTTTTAAAAATTTAATACCTCATGTTTTCCCCCAAGATCACCCTGTGGTGGGTATGGCAAATATTCATGGATTGCAACATTGCTTTATAGTATAACATATTAGAGGCATTCCATAATTAGATGCAGAATTAAATAAGGTGCATGTCATCTATTTTCTATGTGGAACTCCAGAGTTTACTTTCAAATAACCACTAAACCAAAAATACTCAGTATACAACTATTTTAAAAAATGCACTAAAAATAGAGATTTATACTAATGGATTCAGAAAACAGGCATTAAAACCATAAGAGCTTAAAAGAACAAATCTCTGTAAGCAAGACAATTTAAAGGTAATTTGTGTTTATCTATTTCATGGAAAATGTACATAGTTTAACATTTTGTGCAGATGGGTATAATACATTGTGAAAAAGAGACCAAAGTCTTTTGGAGAGAAAAACAATAAAATAAATAAGTAAAACATACATATTAGAGACAAGTGCTTCTGGTATGATGATTTCCACTTCGTTCCTAATAAAGCTTATTAAGGCACCAACATTATTTGTGTTATTACCCATACAACTAGACCTCGGAATAACAATTTCTTAGCGGAGTTACAATTTATTATATTTTGAATGCTTTTTACCATTTTATATTAAGTAGGTAGCACCTTTGCCTTCGTTTGTGTCATAGTGCACGGGATCACAGGATGGAACAAGATCTAATGAAAGAAGTAATCAACAATGGAAAACAGTTTTTAAAATGTCCTGCATGTTAAATAAGACAGTTATAAATGGACAACTGATAAACTTGTTGACAGCCTTTTAATTCAGTATTTTACACTATAGGAAATTTCTGGGCACTGTTATTTCTGTTGCAATCCTAAAAATACCTACTTTGTTCTTTCACCGCATGATGCAAGTAACCTATTATAATTCGGTGACAATGTAGCCTGCTCATTTATATGGATTAGGTATCTAGATATGATAAAAAATTTAACAGCTCTTTAATAAACTAAGTCTTTCTGTCTCTTGCACATAATAAATGGATTTGTCAGGGCTCAGAAATTAACCATCTTTTTTGTTCTGCGTAAGTTCATTAAAATATGTACGGTATGGAAGCATTCTAGTTTTGTTACTGATATAAACCAGGTGATAAATATAAAGCTCATTTATATCATTATATTTAGTATAGATAACAAGACTTCTAATGGCTTTTATAAGAAAATATTTTATTTATTTATTTTTAGATAGAGGGTAAGGGAGGGAGAAGAGAGAGAGAAACATCAATGTGTAGTTGCCTCTTGCACACCCTGCAACCCAGGCAGGTGTCCTGATTGGGAATCAAACCAGCGAACCTTTGGTTCACAGGCTGGCACTCAGTCCACTGAGCCACACCAGCCAGGGCCTAATGGCTTTAAACAAATTTTTATGAGTATTTAATACAAGGTACCTTTTCATTTCAGCCAGGCTGTTGTTCCATAGTATTATAAAATTGAAACTAAAGTTCTTTTGACAACTTCAACTTCAAATTAAGACAAGAGGCATAAATATTAAAAATAAAAATAAGAATACTGAGTATTTATTGTGATTTTCTTACCTTTCTAATGAAAATGTTTTAAATGAATGCAAAATTAAATAATTATTTAATTTTTTATATCAATCTGTACTAGCTATAAGAAGGAATTAGTGATTTGGGGAAATTATAATTTACAATAGAAATTTTCATATATTTTTTCCTATCATTTTTCAGGATTCCATTGATGAAATGATGCTTGAATTCTAATTTTTACTTATGTTGCAACATCAGTGTACAATTCACCATATACTGTTTCCAACAGGGAAAAATAACACTTGATGCTATCAGTGTTTGAAAAGGTGGTACTTATGAATAAAGAATTATGAGTCACATTTAATTAAATCAGAGTTTTTAAACATATTTTAAACTGAAATAGACAAATTCATTTATTGAAGGAATGATTCTTTTTATGAAAAATGTAAAACAGGAAAAAGTATGCAGCAACAAATTTTAAATGTTATTTTTGCCTTGCATAATGGACATGCTATGATCAAAATAGAGCAAAACACAATACTAAGCTGGGGTGCTCACCTATTTTGTACTCTACTCCATGGGGACAAATTGCTGTCTGGAGGGCAATAGAAGATCCGGAGCAGAGCAGGTTAAAAAAAAAAAAGAGTTAGCAGCTAACACCAACTCATAATAAACAACGATTACAGAAGAGAAAAAATTCGTAATCATAATGTAATAAGACCAAAGATGTTTTCTGGCACTTTAAGTTATCTGGAACTAAAGAATCAAAGCTATTCTTTTTTAAATTACTTTACTTTTTTAGAGTAGTTTACTTTTACAACAAAATTGAAAGGGAGGTACAGAGATTTCTGATATATCCCCTGCCCCTACACATGCATAACCTCCTCCATTATTAACATCACTCACCAGAGTGGTCTTTTTTAAACCAAGGGCGAACCTACATTGACACATCATAGTTACTCAAAAGTTATACTGTGTGCCTTAGGGTTAACTCTCGGTGTTGTACACTGTATGAGTTTGAACAAACGTATAATGATCCATCGTTCTAGTATTATACAGAGTATTTTTACTGCCCTAAAAATCCTCTGACCTTGCCTATTCATCTCCCCAGCACACAGCAACCACTGATCTTTTTATCATCTCCACAGCTTTTCCTTGTCCAGAATGTTACATTGTTGGAATTGTACAGTATGCAGGGTTTCCAGACTGGCTTTCACTTAATGAAATGCATTTAAGGTCCTCCATGTTTTTTCATGGCTTGAGGGCTCCTTTCTTCTTAGTGCTGAATAATATTCCATTGTTTGGATTTACCACTTATTTATTTATTCACCTACTGAAGGGCATCTAAGTTGCTTTCAAGTTTTGAGTAAATTATGAATAAGGCTGTTATAAACATCTATGCGTGTGTGGACATAAGCTTTTAACTCCTTTGAGTAAATATCCAGGAGCACAATTGCTGGAACTTATTAAGAATATGTGTAGTTATGTAAGACACCACCATACTATCTTCCAAATGTACCGTTTTG
Organism: Carollia perspicillata; assembly: GCA_004027735.1. NCBI lineage: Eukaryota > Metazoa > Chordata > Mammalia > Chiroptera > Phyllostomidae > Carollia > Carollia perspicillata. The sequence continues at coordinate 5,989 of PVKM010001672.1, forward strand.
AGTGTTTTACTGTTTTACAGCTCTGCTGCATTGTATAAGAATTTCTGTTGCTTCACATTCTAAACATCATTAAATGTCAGTGTTTCAGATTTTGGCCATTTTAATAGGTGTGTACTGAATGGTATCTCATTTCATTTCCCTGATGACAAGGTATATGATATGGAGCATTTTTATATGCTAATTTGCCATCAGTGTATCTTCTTTGGTGAGGAGTCTGTTAAAGTCTTTGGCTTATTTTATAAATGGGTTGCTTGTTTTTTATTGTTGAGTTTTAACAGTTCTTTATATATTTTGGATAACAATCGTTCATGAAATATATCTTTTGCAAACATTGTATCCTAGTCTGTGGCTTGTTTTCTAATTTTCTTGATAATGTCTTTCACAGAGGAGATTTTTAAAAATTTTAATGAACTCCAGCTTATGAGTTATTTCTTTCATAATCATGTCTTTGGTGCTGTATTTAAAAACAATCATCATACCTAAGTTCATCTAGGTTTTCTCCTATGTTATCTTCTAGGAATTTTATAGTTTGTGTTTTATTGATCTGGTCAAGTTTTTTGAAGGGTGTAGAACTGTTTTTAGATTCATTTTCTTTTTTTGCATGTGGATGTCCAGTTTTTCCAGCATCATTTATTAAAAAGACAGTCTTTGTTCCATTGTATTGTCTTTGCTCCTTTGTTAAAGATCAATTGACTGTATGTTTGAGGGTACATTTATGGGCTCTCTATTTTGTTCCATTGGTCTGTTTGTCTATTTTTCCCCAATATCACCCTCTCTTGATTACTGTGCATTTATTGTAATCTTTAAAGTCAAATAGTGTCAGTTCTACTTTAGTTTTCTACTACAATATATTTTTGGCTATTCTGGGCCTCTTGCCTTTTCATACAAACTCTAGAATCAGATTTTAACATTGATGAAATAACTTGCTAGGATTTTTATGAGATTGCATTGAATCTACAATTAAGTTGGGAGGAAATAGCACCTTAAAAATGTTGAGTCTTTCTATCTATGAACATGAAATATTTCTCCATTTATTTAGTTTTTCTTTGATTATATTCATCAGAGTTTTATAGTTTTCCATACAGATGTTCACATGTAATTTTAGATTTATACCTAAGTCAGATTTATACCTAAGTATTTAATTTTGAGGTGCTAATATGAATAGTATTGCATTTTAAATTTCAAATTCTGCTAGTTCACTGTTAGAATGTAGGCAAGACATTGACTTTTGTATATTAACCTTGTATCCTGCAACCTTGATCTAATTGCTTATTAGTTTTAGGAGATTTTTATTGTTTACTCTTTCACATTTTCTACATAGATGATCATGTCACCTCTGAAGAAAATTTTATGTCTGTCTTCCACATCCATACATCTTTTATTTCCTTTTCTTGCTTCATTGAATTAGTAGAGATTTCTACTATGAAAAGGAATATTGAAAAGGAATGGTTAAAAGGAACATTATTTTCTTGTACCTGACCTTGGTGGAAAAGCTTCAAGTTTCTTGTCAATAAGTATGATGTCAGCTGTAGGTTTTTTTTGTAGGTATTCTTTACCAAATTGAGGAAGTTTCTTTCTATTCCTAGGTCATGAGAGTTTTTACCATTAATGAGTATTGGATTTTGTCAAAGGTTTTTTCTGCATCTATTGATATGATCATGTGATTGTTTTTTAGTCTACTGATATGATGGATTACAGTCATTCACACCTGGGACAAATTCCACTTGGTCATGGTTTATAAATCTATCTGTAGATTGTCAGATTTGATTTTCTGGTATCTTGCTGAGGAATTTTATATTTATGTTCATGATGAATATTGATATTTAGTTTTCTATTCTTACAATGTGTTTGGTTTTGTTCTTAGGGTAATTTGGCCTAAGATCATGAAATATGTTCTTAAAATTCAAAATTGCATCAGAAATGTTGGGGTCAATCATAATTATATCCTGGCAATTTTGACCCTTCTAACATCAGCTAAATGCAGTTACAATTTTCCTTCCTCATGTAAATCATGTTTTCAAATAATATTGAGTATGAATAATTGTCAGCATTATTATTTATGTTCATTTTTCTATTTGCTCAGATACTTTACTCGGTTCAGAACATTGTAAATACCTTGATAATATTTGTGCACAATGAAATCACATCTACTTTTTCACTTTTATAGAAGTAGAAACTAAGGCATGAAAATCATAAAAACAGGAAAATTAGTAATAAGTCAGTAATAAATTTAGAATTGGTTAGATCCATTGTTTCCATACTTGATGACACAAAAACCAAACCAAACCAAAACAAAACCATAAACAATCTACAGAAATAAATTAAGTGCAATAATATACAACTTAGATAATGCTATTGTTGCTTTAAAAAATTTTCAAGCCTGGCCAGTGATTGATTTATATTAGAAATAAATGAAGTTATTTCTGTAGTAAGTTTATATCTCAGGCTAATAGAATATAAATCTTCTATATTTCTATAATTTTGCCTGTACAGATAGCCATGTCAGTATCTTTAAAAGAATGTACATATGCCTGAACCAAAAAATTTGTACTTCTTTTCATTTCTATCATTCTTTTCTTTTTCCCCAGCTCAATATACAGAAAACTAAAAATTTGCTTAGAACTCATAAACTCTGAATTATCTTTAAAATACAGAGCAACACAAAAAATTAAGCCAAAATGAGATGGAAAAGAGAGCAAGGGGCATTTTAAAATTTCTTTTTAGGGCAGCTGACTCATTCTCACTAGGACTATCTTCTGATTCTTAATAAGACCACTGTAATTTTCTTTTGAGCCCTGCACAAGTGGGCCCATACTTATTTTTACAGCTAACATTCAGTGTTCCTTATAGAACTTTCAAACCAGGATTTAAAGTTTTTGGTAATTAAAAACATTTATATATGAAGGAAGATGGAAAAGAGGTCCAGAAATAGTTGGAATTTCTAGGAATTATTCTATTATGTATTCTTTTATTCTAACTTTATTTCATTTGAATCAAAGGGTGAGAAATATCAAAAAGGGATTGTTATTAAATTTAAGTTTCTTCAGCAAGTGATTTAGTAGATTTACTTCACTCTTCAGAAAAACTTTATTTATTTTCAAAGTATAGATTTCAGTAGATAGTATAACACAAATCGGCAATGTTATTCATTTTCTTCACCTATTAAACTGTCCTTTCCAGTCAATTGGATGATCATCAAGTCAAAGAAGAATAAATATATTCAGGAATTTAAAGAAGAATCATCTTAACCTCCTGCCTTTGCTTACCACCATTCTTTACCCAATGGTGATGGATTCCTCATTCATTATTCTACCTAAAGGAGAAATCCTTCTATTTTCAAATGCCTCTTGAAGAAAAAAAAATTCTTTATTCTGTGATCACTTGTGTGTCTTAATGGGTGAGCACAAAATAAGTGTAGGAGGTACAGTGCTGGTTCTCTGAGAAATGTGTGAAAAATGGTTGTAGAATACAGTGTTAAGAAGTGTTCTTATTTCTGTGTAGTCGTTCTTCTTGATGCTTGCAGGATCAAAGTAAGCTTGCCACCAGGTGGGGCAACAAAAGGCACAGCTACCTGAATAAAGAAGCTGGTCCATTATCAAATTCCATTCCTGTTGCAGGCTCTTCCTAATCACTTCCGAGCCTTTTGTTGCGCTGCTCCTGCAGATGTGCCTGACAGCTGATCTTCTTGTTCAAGTAAACATTCTGTCCTAACTTTTTCTTCCTTTGCTTTGTTTCTCTTTGTTCCTTTTTGTCTAAATCTCAGCATAACTTCAGATTTAAAAAATTAAAGATAATTAAGGTCTAAACATTAGGAACAATTTCTGAGAACATATTAAAGAAGTGACTGTATATTATATGATTTATTTACCTTATCTTAACTATAATACAGTATTGTCAACTATAGACACATTCTACAGCAGGTTTCTGGGACTTATTAGTCTTACATAAATGAAATTTTATACACATTAGGTAGCTAATTATTAAGACATTCTAATATCTACCCACTTCACTCAATAGATATCTATACAGTATCTACTAGGTATAATACACTCAACTATAGATTATAGATAATACAAGATGAACAAATACTTTGTTCCAAGGAGCTCACATCCTGGTGACATTAATTTCCTGTGCATGAGCCTAGTAAAAATGTCCATTTATTTAGGATTTAATTTTTAAAAAAAAATTTATAATTAAATCTGTAAAGATTTAAACATCTTTTGTGATATTTGTAGGCATATTATATTTGAAGTTATTTTTCTAGCTATATTTACCCCTGTATTAAAAATAAATATAGTTCTCTATAATGATTCTATCTTCAGATAATTTATTAAAAGTTATGAATAATCCTAATCAGGTAAAATACATACATATACATATACATATACATATACATATACATATATATTATATAGAGTCCACAAAAATTGTTGAACAAATATATTAGAATGTAAGAGGACCTAACATGGCTCTCAGGATTTTAGCTCTTGTTGATTGGTAGGATGGTATTGCCCTTAACAGAACTAAGCAACCCTGGAGGAAAGGCAAGTTTCAAGAAGGTAAATTTTATTTTAAGAATGTATGTTTATAATGCATGCAAAAGGTCTATTTATAAATGGCCACTAGGTACTTGGTAATGTGAATCTTTAGCTCTAAAGAAAATTCTAAGTTGGAAGAAAGTCAACTGGAGCTACAGATTTCAAAGTATTTGGTGAATATATGAAATTTAAAGTTATGAATTAGCTTAGGTAGATCTTAGGCAGGAGAGAACTTGAGAATGGATACTTGGAACTTTAGTAGTCAGAGAGTGGAAGAGACTGAAAAGAATGGATGGGTATAAGTGGAAAAATAGAAGAGAATAGTGTCGTGGAACATAGGGAAATAAAATTTCAGAAGAAGACATGACCAAAAAAAAAAAAAAAAAACCCAACAGCATATTACAGAGAGGTGACATAGGCTATTTGATTAAAAGAAACCATTATTTTTTTAAAAATTAAAGATTTTATTTATTTAGTTTTAGAGAGAGGGGTAGGGAGGGAGAAAGAGAAGGACAAAAACATCAATTGGTTGTATCTAATATGCTCCTTGATAGTGCACCAAACTCATAACCCAGGCATGTGCCCCAACTGGGAATCAAATCAATGACCTTTTGCTTTGTCGTGTACCACATGGCATTTAGCCTGATATGTGGATGGTGAAGTGCTACCTAGAGTAGACAGTTTATGAGTAGTATCTAGGAAGAGGGAGCTTTAACTGAATAAAGGTGGCAGAAGGAAGAGAATTGGTGCATAAAGGCATAAAGACAAGAAAACATGCTCTGTTTTCTCAAAGGAGTAATGCAAGGATTGAAGAAACGCCCGACCAACTGAGCCATGCCAGTCAGCTGAAGAGAAACCATTACGAAGAGAAGTTTCAGATTGGAATGTCGTGTGTAACAAGACAAATGATTTCAGTGGCATGATGAGAGTAGGAACTACATGTGCAATAAGATTCAGAAGTGAGTGAGAGTTTAAAAATCCAAACAAAAAAAAGTTTATCTTTTAAAAAATATTGTAGAAAAATGAGTGGGGCTGGATCTAGAGAAGAAAAATGGACCAAAGGAGGAGTATTTACGGACTATGTGAACTTGAACCCTTTTGTGGATGAAATTTAAGAAATTGTAATGAGAAAGATTAAAGATGAAGAAGAAAGAAAGGACAATTCATGAAAAATCTTTGAGGGAGAGGTAAGGAATAGAGTCAGGAGGTGAGGAATAGGGTAAGCTTAGGAAGAGTCTAACTTTAGCAGGTGGTGAGACTATTTGGCAATGTCAAGGTTGGGTGGGAAGTTAAAGGAGTATTAGAGTATTTAATTACTTAGTTAAGCTTCGGGTGAAATTATCTGCTGTGAGTGAAAAGGGTACAAGAGGGCTGGAGTTGGTGGCATTCAGAAGGTGATAGTGACTAGGACAGAATAGGAAGGGAGCTAGCAATGGGTAAAGAGATTAGAGAGGAATATTGAGATAAGTTGCTCATAGATGTTAGCAGAGAATAGCTGACTACATCTCAGTTTTTGGATATATTTTTGTGTGTTTGCAAGCAAAGTGAATTTAGACGCTCTTATTTTTTCTTCTTGATCACATAAAATGGAAACATGATAATGTTTAAAGATTTACAACACATAGATTTTCCTGTAGACATAACAGATTTACAGCTTAATTATACTAGAGAAGAGTAATATTCTACCAATAATAAATTTTAGTATTCTGCCTCTAAAATTTATTATTCAATACAATTTAAATGAAAATATGTAAATATATTTAAACTATCTAGATTGATACCTGGAGAAAATTAAATCTTGACAAGAATGTACTTAATTATAACTTTGTACGCTCACAGCATCTATTTCACATCTAGTTTCTTGCATTCTAACTAAAATAATGTTAGATACACGAAAGAGAGGAGCTCTAGTCCACAACTCTTTATGGAAAGCCTAACAAATGTTCATATCAATAGGACATTACAGTACAGTGGGAACTTGGATACATATTAATTATAACAATGATGATAATAGCAACTTTGAGGCTTCATCTTACTCATTCTTTTTAACTTCATGAAGTACGTACTATTGTTTTTCTAAAATACAAATGAGGATTCTGAAACTTAAGAAGGTTCAGTTTCGGCATTTGATTGCTGTATATCTTTTCTTTGTGTGTAGATTTGTAAGTCCAGAGGAAGGCATTTAGCCTGATATGTGGGTGGAGAAGTGCCCCCTAAAGTAGACAGTTTATAAGTAGTATCTGGGAAGAGGGAGCTTTAACTGAATAAAGGTGGCAGAAGGAAGAGAATTGGTGCATAAAGGCATAAAGACAAGAGAACATGCTCTATGTTCTCAAAGGAGTGAGGCAGGGATTGAAGAAAACCAGATAGAGACCAGTCATAGCTTCCAATGCTATTCAAAGGGACCTGGACATCTTGTACATGATGGAGAATCTTTGAGGTCATTTAGGCACAGATATGATGTGGTCAAGTGTGTGTTTAAAATTTATCTGGAAGCAGTTCTAAACTGTAGAACCAAGAAAAATATATACAAATATATTTTTTAAAGTTTCAGTTCAATTAATTGTCTTGAAAATAAATATTTAGCAAATTGAACATTATTCTATTTTTTAATTTAAAAGTTGTAATTTTCTCTAACTTTAGTAGGTCACTACAACACAATTACCCACCCCAGTATCATTTTGCCATTGGTTAGTAATATGAATCATTTCATGTTTTTGAGGTGAAAGATATTACTTTATTTATTTTAGGGAAAGTTGAAAACTTAAATTTGGTCAAGAACTTCATAAAACTCTTATTTAGTTATACATTAATAAAATTTCTATATCCATAAGTTTTCCCAATCCTGTTTAATAGAAATTCTAATTTTCAGGCCAGAAACCATGGATTTATCTTGACTCCTCTATTTCATTTACACACATTCACATCAGGAAATTCAGGTGTGCTTAACATATATCTGGACTTTGATAACTCCTTACCATCTCCCATGTTACCGTTCTAGTTCAAGCCAATGAATTGCTTCTATTTTACTTATAATCATATTCTACTTACTTTACATAGTGATTTTAGTTCTTATTTTTCCCTGTCTTGGGCACACTTTTCCCTTGGAATCTTAAAATCATATTTGGCCTTGGCATTCAGTACCAGCTTTCCTTGTTGGCCTTCTTTGGTCTCTCCACCAATAGTGGCCCTAAATGAATATCTTACTTCTAAGGCCTAAACCCTTGTACTGCATCAGAACATGGCCCATGCATAGGGAAACACTTCAATATTTGTTTATCCACATGTATTAAACCAGGAAATTAAAGAATTCTTTTAAAGCATGCCCTAATATGTAGATAGACTGCATCTGTGGAAAATTGAAAATTTGTGCTTATTACACAATGGAAGTTCCAGAAAAGGAATCAGTATTTTTGTCTTTTTACTTGCACATACACAAATAAAAGGTCTGGTCAACAAAAAGAGTTCCACTGTTTGCTTATCTCATAAACTTTGATAGATGTGAGAATTTTGCAGCTCCTGCTGTCTTCTGTTGGCAACAGCCTTCCTACTGTGCTACATGGACTTCCTGTCCTATGCCAGAGCATCAATTACCTCTCTCTCACCATGGTTCTGATTTCGTCTTTTTTACCACTAAAAATAAAACTCCAAATGAGTCAATGAAATGATAGCCTTGACATATATAAAGAAGTGCATATTTATTCTCAATGTTATTATGGACGAATTTTCAACATGGAAAACTTCAGCTAACATTTGTATCAGTAGGTATTGTGGCAGAACTGTATTTATATATTTAAGTACAAGAAAATTTGTTTATAAGAATGACAGATGTTTTAAAGAAAATGGTGCATTAAGAGAGAGCAAAAGAAGTAACAGAACAAGAACTCCTCTAAAAGACATACAAATAACATAATTTGTATTTTTCAGTATTTTATATGCCTGGTTAGTTCATATTAACATTTTTTCATCTGCTTGATTGTTACTAGTTAAGAGGAATTAAACTCCATTTTTTAAAAATCCTCATGTTTAACAATTGCAAGGACCGTGGATGTATTACACTTTTATGTGTCTGATGACATTTGCCACTGACTCTTACAAGTGAGCCATTTATAGGCTAACCATATAATTTATCATTCTAACTGACATGCGCTTGAAAGTGAAAGGTTGCTATTAATCAGTAAGCTGGGGCAGCAGGCAGAAATTGGGACTGTCCTGGGAAAATCAGGGCATATGATTGTCCTAGCTATTTTGTGAAGTCTTTTACCAGTAACAAGCAAGACATGGTGTATTTACCAGGAGTTTAAGAAAATCCCTTTGGAAGAATTCATGAATACAACCAGGTTTTGGGATCTTAAAGAGACACAATGTATAAGCTTATATCCCATAAACCATTGCTAAAAAATAGATATTCACACTACCAATGTCACTTATAAAAAACTCACATATGATTAAATAATTTAGAAATTTGTACAGATAAACTATCTCTCTGGTAAATTTGATGTTTACTTTCATTATGTAATGAGCATGAAATTGTCTTAATTTATGATTAGAGTGTCAGATAACAGGTAATCTTACACTCAATAATTCAGCGTAATAATGTTTTCTTCATTTTGTTTTTTTCTAACTTATTGAATTAAAACCATATTGTTTAAAGTGAATTGCCTCTGCTTTATTTTGGAAATCAGCAGTGTATAAATTATAAGTATGTTAAAATTTGGGTAGTTTCTATGCAGTGTATGTATCAGGGTAAAATTTAGGACTTTTACAGATGTACAAAATAATCCTGGTGTCGTTATGATTTATAAGTCTTCACACTATATCTGAATCTGCTTATCATTTAAAATGCCAGGTTTCCACAAAATTGTATCTGGGTCAGTGGGTAAACATGTGGAGGGAGAAGTCGTTAAATAAACAGAAGGCTACACATATGTACTTGTGTGTGTGGTTATGAGTGTGTGCACACAATCTATTTTAAGTTGTCAAGGGTTTTTTGAAAATAAATCTTCAATTAGTTTTATGTGAAGTAATGCACGGCAATATTATTAAGTCAGTGCATCTTGGGACGACCCTAGAAGAAATACCAAATGACATATCTGGGTTAAATTAGTTTCTTCCCTTCTATTCATTCATTTACAGTCTCTTTTTCTACATTGTCATCTTGACATGCAATTTTTCTAGTCCCTTAATTACCTCAATTACTGGCCTGGATTTGCAGTCTTAGGGGCCTGTGTACCATAATTGAATGTCTTTAATGTCCTAGTTTACTTCAGTTGATTTGTTCTACCTGTCTCTTTCCCCAATTATCATTCTCATTCACAATCCCAACAAATGACCAAAAATGCTGTTTTTACCTCATCTCCTTAGTCTGTTTTCCTAAAACACCAATAATATAATGACCAAATTATAACTTTACATTGGCTTAGGAAAGGCTAGGCTTACAATGATTTTTTAAAGCTATTTTATTGTTGCAGAGATCCAAAATGGTGAAGGAGTAGGAGGAACCTGCACTAACATCCTCACAGGACCAATCTGGAATTACAACTAAATTGTCGAGAAAGCATCCTGAATAAACAACTGAACATTAGCTGGAGAGAAACCTTATAACAAAAGACAGACAGAAGAAACCACTTCACCACAATGAGACTGGTAAGGAGTGCAGAGGAGGCACAAGAGGGCTGGCTGGGCTCCCGTGGGTGGCAGCTGAAGTCCTGGAGACATATTTCAACAGTCAGAGGGTTGCCTCTGAGAAGTGTGTGGTCTAAACCCCAAGCTGGGTTCTCTAGTCTATAGCACAGGAGCTGGAAAGGAACCCAGATAATATTCATCTGTTAAAAGCAGCAGGGTTTCTCTCTGCCAGAGACACAGCTGAAGACAGAGAGAGTCTCTGAAAGGGCCAATGCAAAAAATTTCATTTGTAGCCACTCACCCTAGGCTCCTGCAGAGGGAGGCTAGAGTGGACTAGAGACCCTTGAGGAAACCCTGGGGTTAGAGGCTTTGGGAAGAGAACTAATGAAAGAGCTGCCAGCATCCCTGTGATGAATCATTCTCCATGCAGCATAAGCCATCTTTCTCAGGCATAGCACTCCTCTCCAAGTGTCATTAACCTGAGGGGAAGCAGTAGTCCTGACTACAGGCGTTACTTTGCCTCACACTGTGGTGATTAAGCTAGGCTGCTGATTATAGCTCAAGGCTATATCACTGACTAGTATAACAACTAAGGTGGAAAATGCAAAGCAGCAAAAATAGGAAGACAAAGAAACAGACCCCAAATGAAAGAACAAGAGAATTATCCAGAAGAACTAGATGAAATGAAGGCCAGCAATTTATCAGATAGAGAGTTTAGAGTAATGATTATAAGGATACTCAACAGCATGAAATAAGACACAGGAACATTAAAAAGGACCAGTCAGCAATAAAGAATGTGATATCTGAAATAAACAATACACCGGGAGAAGTAAAGAGTAGGTTAGATGAAGCAGAGGGTAGAATCAGTGATTTGGAAGACAAGATAGAAAAAAAGAAAATACCTAGGCAGAGCAGCAATAAGAAAAAGAATTTATAAAATGAGGAGAGCTTAAGAAATATTTTTGACAACATGTAGCATAACAACATCTACATCATGGGAATACAGAAGTAGAAGAGAGTGAGCAAGAGGTTGAGAATGTATTTGAAGAAATAATAACCAAAACCTTCCCTAATCTGGTGAAGGAAAAATGCACAAGTCCAGGAAGCTCAGAGAGTCCCAAACAAGTTGGACTCAAGAAGACCTACATGGAGAAACATCATAATTAAAATGACAAGGCTTAAAGATAAGGACAGAATCCTAAAAGCTGCAAGAGAAAAGCAGGTAGTTACCTACAAAGGAGCACCAATTAGATTATCACCTAATCACTGAACAGAAATATTTCAGGCCGGAAGGGAGTGGCATGAAATATTTAAGGTGATGAAAGGCAAGGACCTCCAACCAAGACTACTTTACCCATCAAGGCTATCATTTAAAATCAAAAGAGAAATAAGGAGCTTCCCAGACAAGAAAAAGTCAAAGCAGTTTGTTAACACCAAACCAGCACTGCAGCAATAGTTAAAGGCTTGTTTGAAGAAGGAGAAGTAGGGGGAGGGAGAGGAAGAGGAAGAGAAGGGAAAGAAAAAAGAAAACAGTATAACAATAAAATGGCACCACATACATATCTTCAATAATCACCTTAAATGTAAGTGGCTTAAATGCTCCAACCAAAAAGCACAGGGTTGCTGAATGGATAAGAAAACAAGACCCATCTATACATGCTGTCTCCAAGAGACCCATGTCAGATGGAAGGTATACACAGACTAAAAGTAAAGGGATGGAAAAAGATATTTCATGCAAATGAAAGGAAAAAAAGCTGGAGTAGCAGTACTTACCATATATCTGACAAAATAGACTTTAAAACCAAGGCTATATAGTTGGAGTCAAAAAGGACACTACATAAAAATAAAGGGAACAATCCAACAAGAGAATGTAATCCTAGTAAACATTTACAGACCCAACACAGGAGCACCTAAATATGTGAAGCAAATCTTGATAGACATAAAGGGAGAGATTGGTAGAAATACAGTCATAGTTGGGGATTTTAAAAACCATTGACTTCAGTGAATAGATCTTATAGACAGAAAATCAACAAGGTAATAGTAGCCTTAATCACACATTAGATCAAATTGATTTAATTGATATCTTCAGAGCACTTCACCCAAAACAGCAGAATATACATACTTTTAAAGTACATATTGACTTTTCTAGGATAGACCAACACATCAGGACATAAAACAACTCTCAATAAATTTAAGAAGATTGAAATCATAAGAAGTGTTTTCTCTGACCACCATGCTATGAAACTAGAAATAAGTCAAAGGAATACTGAAAAACAGGCAAAGACATAGAAGTTAAAATGTTATTAAATAATGAATATTCAACAATGAGATGAAAGAAGAAATCAAAAGATCTTGAAACAAATGAAAATGAGGACACAACAGTCCAAAATCTGTGGGACACTGGGAAAGCAATTCTAAGAGCGATATTCATAGCATTACAGGTCTATCTCAAAAAATGAGAAAAAGCTCTAATAAACAACCTAACTTTACATTTGAAGGAACTTTGAAAAGAATAACAAACAAAGCCCAAGGTGAGTGGAAGGGAGGAAATAATAAATATCAGAGCAGAAATAAATGGAGTCTACAAAATGATACAAATATCAATGAATCGAAGAGGTTGTTCTTTGAAAAGATCAACAAGGTTGACAGACCTTTAACCAGACTCATCAAGAAAAAAAAGATAAAGGACCCAAATAAATAAAATCAGAAATGAAAGAGGAGAAATAATAACTGACACCAAAGAAATACAAAGGGTTGTACGAAAATATGATGAACAATTATATGCCAGCAAATTGAACAACCTGGGAAAAATGGATAAATTCTTAGAAACATACATTCTTCCAAAACTAAATCAGGAAGAATCAGATAATCTGAATAGACAGTTTACACCTAGTGAAATTGAAACAGTAATAAAAAAACTCCCAACACACAAAATGCCTGGACCAGATGGCTTCACAGTCAAATTTTACGAAACATTTCTAGAAGAACTAACACCTCTCTTTCTCAAAATATTTCTTAAAATTCAAGAGGAAGGAAAGCTCCCAAACTCATATTATGAGATAAGCATTATCTTAACTGCAAAACTAGATAAAGACACTACAAAGAAAGAAACTTATAACCCAATATCCCTGATAAACATAGATGCTAAAATCTTCAAAAGATATTAGCAAATGGAATACAGCACTGTATCGAGAAGATCATACACCATGATCAAGTGGGTTTTTTTTCTGGGAATGTAAGGTTTGCAAATCAGTAAGTGTGAATAACCACAAAAAGAAGAATAAAAGCCACATGATCACATCAATAGGTGCAGTAAAAGCTTTTGATAAAATTCAGCACCCTTTTATGACATTAAAGAAACAAAACAAAACTCTCAGCAAAGCGGGAATAGAGGGAACATACCTAAACATAATAAAGGCCATATCATCATACTCAATGGGCAAAAACTACAAGCATTCCCTGTAAGATTGAGAATAAGAGTGGGATGACTGCTTTCACCTCTCTTATTCAACACAGCACTGGAAATCCTAGCCACAGCAATCAGGGAAGAAGAAGAAATAAAAGGCCTCAACATTTGAAAGGAAGAAATAAAACTGTCTTTATTTGCAGATGACATGATACTGTACATAGAGAACCCCAAAGATTCCACCAAAAAACTACTAGTACTGATAAATGAATTCAGCAAGTAGCAATATGCAAAAATGATATCCAGAAATCAGTTGCATTTTTATATACCAATAGTGAACTAACAGAAAGGGAAATTAGGAAAATAATCCCATTCACAATTACTACAAAAAGAATAAAATACCTAGGAATAAACCTAAGCAAGGATGTTAAAGACCTGTACATGGAAAGTTATAAGACACTGAAGAAATAAATAGAACAAGATACAAATAAATGGAAGCACATATCATGTTCATGGATAGAAAGAATTAGCATCATTAAAATGTCCATACTCTCCAAAATAATCTATAGCAATTCCTATTAATATTTCAATGATGTATTTCACAGAGGTAGAACAAATTCATATGGAATCACAAAAGGTCTCACATAGCAGCAGCAATCTTGAGAAAGAAGAACAAAGTTGGAGGGATAAACTATACTATAAGGCCATAGTAATCAAAATAGCATGGTGCTAGCATAAAAACAGACACATAGATCAATAGAACAGAACAGAGAGTCCAGAAATAAACCCATACCTTTATAGTCAATAAATATTCCACAGAGGAAGCAAACACATACAATGTGCTAAAGATAGCTTAATCAATAAATGGTGTTGGGAAAATTGGTCAGATACATACAGAAAAATGGAACTAGACAACCTCCTTACACCACACACAAGAATAAATGAAAAATGGATCAAAGACTTAAATGTGAGACCCAAAACTATAAAAGTCATGGAAGAAAACATAGACAGCAAAATTTTGGACATTGCTCATACCACATTTTATCAGATTGTCTCCCCAGGCAAGAGAAACAAAAGAAAAAAAATAAACAAATGGGACTACATCAAACTAAAATGTTTTTGAAAGTGAAGGAAACCATCAAAAAAATAAAAAGAAAACCTATGGAATGGAAGAACAGATTCAGTGATACATCTGATAAGGTGTTAATATCCAAACTTTATAATAAAGTACTTACAAAACTCAACACCAAAAAAACAAACAACCCAATTAAAAAATGGCAAAGGGCCTGCATAGATGTTTCTCCAAAGAGGACATATAGATGGCCAACAGACATATAAAAAGATGCTCAATGTCACTAATAACCAAAGAGACGCAAATTAAAACCACAATGAGATATCATCTCACACATATCAGAATGGCTATCATCATGAAACAACAAAAGACAAGTGTTGGTGAGGATGTGGAGAAAGGGGAACACTAGTATATTGTTGGAGGGAATTCAGACTGATGTAGACACCATAAAAACAGCAGTCCCACTTCTGTGAATATATCTGAAGAAACCCAAAATACTAATTTGAAAGAACATAAGCACCCCTATGTTCATTGCAGCATTATTTATAGTTGCCAAAATATGGAAGCAGCCCACATGTCCATCAGTAGATGCGTGGGTAAAACAGCTATGGTGCATTTACATAATGGAATACTGCTTGGCCATAGAAAAGAAGAAAATTTTAACCTTTGCTACAAGATGGATAGACTTGGAGAATATTATGCTAAGTAAAATAAGCCAGTCAGAAAAATACAAATAGTATATGATTTCACTCATATGTGCAACCTAATGAACAAACTGAACTAACAGAATGGAGACAGACTCACAGACGGAGAGCAGGAGTACAGCTAGCAGGGGGTCGGGGATAGAAGGATTGAACAAAATGGAAAAAGGACTCATGGACATGGACAACAGTGTGGTAATTGCTGATTGGAGGGTGGTATAAGGGGACTAAATGGTAATGAAAAAATACAATAAAGATTAAATAAAAAATAAAAACATTTTATTGTTTATGCTATTGTAATCCCACTGTTTGCCCCTTTACCTTCTCCCCCAGCCCACCTGCACTTCCATAGTCAATCCACACACTGTTGTCCATGGGTCTTTCATATATGTTCTTTGACTTCACCTTCTTTCAATCAGTTCCCACCTCTCCCTTCCCCTTTTACAGCTGTCAGTGTGTTTCATGATTCCATGCCTCTGGTTCTGTTTTACTCATTAATTTATGTTGTTCATTAGATTCCTCTTATAAGCGAGATCATGGTATTTGTTTTTCACTGACTGGCATATTTCATTTAGCATAATGCTCTCCAGTTCCACCGATGCTTTTGCAAAAGGTAGGAATTCCTTCTTTATTTCTGCTGCATAGTATTCCATTGTGTAAACATACCACAGTTTTTTAATCCACTCATCTATTGATGGGCACTTGGGTATTTCCAAATCATAGCTACTATAAATAGCACTGCTATGAACATGGTACATACATTCTTATGAATTGGTGTTTGGGGATTCTTTGGATATATTCCCAGCAGTGGAATCACTGAGTCATATTCCTTCATATTGCTGTGATTCCCCCCACCACTAATTCATTCATTCACCCCGGCTCTGCGCAAACATGAGTCTGCTTTTCATCACTATGGATTAGTTTGCATTTTATAGAATTTTATTAGTTCATGGAATCATGCAGTTTATATTCTGGTTCTCTGCCTTTTTTCACTAAGTGTAAATATTTAGAAATTTATCCATGTTGTGTGTATCAGTAGTGTGTTCCTTTTTATTGTTAGATAATATTCCACCATGTGAGTGTGAAGGATTGAATGTTTATGTGCCCCAACCCCTAAATTCATACATTGAAACACTACCCCTATTCTCTCATTCAATGGTATCAAAAGGTGAGGAATTTGGAATGCTATTAGAATCAGATGAGACCATGGAGGTAGAGTCCTCATGGATTGGATTGGTGTTCTGATAAGAGTTTGGAGGGAACTCGTTTCCTCTCTCTGCCTTCCACCACACAATGAAAAGACAGCATTCTAAAATCCTCAAGAGGCCCTTCATCATAGCATGTTCATGCTGGCACCCTGATCTCAGACTTCTAGCCTCCAGAACTGTGAGAATAAATTCTGTTGTTTGTAAGCCACTGAGTCTATGGTACTTTATTACAGCAGCTTGAACTGACTGGGACAATGAGTTGTACCAACATCCGTTGATCCATTGTTCTGCTCTTGTAGGCATTTTGGTACTTATGGCTATTTGGGGATTTGAATAATTTGGAATTTGGATTCTTCATCTATTTATATAAATTTTATTTTTAGTTTTGTTCCCATGCTGAATTATATAAATTAATTTAAGTATTTAACCAACCTTGCATTTCTGGAATATGCTACCATTAGTTATGGTATATTTCCTTTTAGTAAAATTTAAATTTTATTTTCTAAAATATTTTTATTAAAAAAGCAAAATGAGAAAACATTGATTTTTTTTCAAACTTGTAATTCCTCTTTCCTATCCATTTTCCACATACATAATTTGTAAAATTGTGTTACAGTGTAGAAGAGCTGGGTGGGAGTCAAGTTTTCCTTGGTTTGTTTCTGTGTTTTAAGCATACTCCTTGGTTTTGAGCCAGTGGTTGTCTAATCTGTTAACTAATTCAAATACATTTTAAGATCTGTTGCTATACAATGAGTTGTATGTTCAAGAGTGGAGAGACTATATTTTTTTAGTATGCTCTATCTAAAAAGACTAATAAAAGAAAATTTAAAGGTTACTTTGAATACAAGTAACCTGGAATGGTGAATATTAAAAAGAAAAGGGATTTAAAGTCAGATCTCTATTTTGTGCATTGCTACAATAAATGTAAAATCTCACAGTAAGACAGGAACAATTTCAATATATAAATAATACCCACATTTAAATGTTTAAGAGATGTATATGATTACCAGTCTCAAATTGGACTAGATGATGCCTTATATTTCAGAAACCTGTGATTTCGTGGATTATTAGAGAAAGCACAGCTAAACCACTGTGGTAGTATAACAGGAATTCTAGTGTCTCTCTACGATTGACAAAGATTGTAATTACATAGTGATAAAAAAGGTTTTATTCTATTACTTCATAATTTTCAGGACTTCTTTGAACAGGCATAATTTTGCATGGAATTTTGTTCATACTGGACCTGTGTTTACTGGCCTTTTGCAGTAGAAGTTTATATAGTCAGAACCAATACTGTTTTAGTAAAGGAAACAGATTGTTACATAAGATGGTCCAGTCTTAAATGCCCATGAACATTTAAGTTCCTTTACCTTATTTTCCTTAATTTAGTTTTGCCACTCTTTCACGTCCATGGGGACTACTGCACGATACACAAACCAGAGTGACGAGAAGTGAAATTCATCAGACAAAACACTATGAGACACTGGGGTGGTGCGTGCTTCCCAAGGGAATTCCCTTCAGAAATCCAATATACAAATTCATTTTGTTCTGGAAATAGAGAACAAAACATAAAATGAGAGACTATAAGGGATTTTCTTTGTTTTTTGTCACAGAATAAAATTTAAAAATTAAAAATGTGAATAGCTTTTATTTTCGGAGATTTTTCTCTTTTGGCCCACTTTCTGCACAATGCTGAATGCAATTTCCTTTGGCAGTTATGTGTTTAGTACTGAGTACAGATGTTTGAGCATCCAAGTGCCAAAACCAAAAAATATTGAAGGACAGACTGGAATGACTCTCCCCTGGCTTATCATATTAATTTGAAGCCATTATATTGGTCATATAGTTATATAATTATCCCACATTTGAAACAAGATTTAGGCAGTTCGGATTATCTTTAATTTTGTTGAGAAATAATTTAAACAATGCTCATCAGAAATAATGATGTATTACATATAAATTTATAATTAGTGATGGTTAGGTTATAAACCATTGGGGCTTTCAATAAACATTTGAATATATATTTCTTATTCATCTTCTACTTTATTTTAGAAAATCTAGTCTCTCTCTACTTCAGTAGAAATGTGGTATTTAGACATAACAGGGATGGATGCATGGAGTTTATTTGCTGGCTTGAGTATCATCTTTCCCCCTAAATTATAGCAAGCTACTGAGGGAGAGCAGAGTTTGCCACCCCCAAATATGCCTTTTCGGGGATGTTTACTATTTGAAGTTAGTTAGTTTTAAGAAACAAAAGACCCAGAAACAAACTTTGATCTTCCCCCTAATTGTGTGAAAGAGTTTACGTAGAGGATCTGCTCCAGAAAAGGAGTGATCACCATAGAAAACTATAGTATCATATGCACTGAGTGTGGTATACAGGGAGGAACCTTGAAAAGCCTATTGATTTACTTTGTGACCCATTGTTTCAGTATTTGTTTACCAAACATTTGTTCTTTTCATCTTTCTGTGAATAGCCTTCCTTTCTTTGGAAGTACCAGACCCTTCCTTCCTTCTCCTTGGCTCAAAATGGCATATAAGCCTCACTTTTGCATGTCTTTTGGATCTCACATTTATGTAGATTCCACATATGAACATAATTAAATTTGATTTTCTCCTGTTAATCTGTCTCGTGTCAATTTAACTCTTAAACCAGAAATAAAAACCTAGAAGGGTAGATAAAATGTTTTTACTCCCTAATAACTGCTTTATTTTGTACAATTTTGTATTTCAGTCAGTGGAGTATCAATTAAATTAAGTAAGAGTCTAACAATAAAATCATTAACAATCTCATAAAGCATCACTTATTAAATTACTCTTTTTTCTACCTTATCTTTTCCTTTACATCTCCATCCAAAAATTATTTTAAATGAACAAAAATAATTACTTTAAAGGGCAGATAGCACAGTACACAAAAGAATCAATTCTGTATTGAAATTACACTAACTGAGAACATGATTCTGGGGAAGATATGAACAATGATAGCTTGGTACTCATCAGCTTCAGAACTCGTTAAACCCCGTACTTACTGCATTTTGACGAGAAACAAAATGTTTCCGTACTCAGTGCTTGCTAGGGACTCGCTGCACTTGCTGGAACTTCTATGAGAAACAATGCAGCTTGGCAAGAGAAAATACTTCATCTTTCGATATTTGTCTGTTTCAGTACTTGTTGTGAGTTCTGACTTCTGGAATGAATTTACGAAGATGGGTACCAAAGTACCACTGTAATTTCTTTATCTAAGCCAGTTCTCTCATTTGGAAAATGGGTTGATGGTAATATCCATCCAACTTCCAGGTTTGCTATATGCTATAGACAATGTTTGATCTCCCTCCCGACCATTCACATGCTGAAACCTAATTCCCAATGTGGTAGTATTTGGAGGTAGGGCCTTTGGAGGGTGTGAGGCCTTGGGTGGTGATTAGGTCACAGGATGGAACCTTCACAAGTAAGATTAATGCTCTTATAAAAGAAACCCAGAGAATTCCCTTGCCCCCTTCCACTATATGAGGACACAGTGCAGATCATCTGTGACCAGGAAACTGCCTCTCACCAGGCACTGAGTCTGCGGGTGCCTTGGCATTAGACTCTTCAGCCTCCAAAACTGTGAGAAAACACATCTGAGTTGTTTATAAGGCACCCAGCTATAGAATTTTGTTATAGCAGACCGAACAGACTAAACACATTATAGATGTGCAGTATTTTAAATAAAGCATTTAGCATAGTTATTGATATATAGTAAGGACTCTAAAGACTGGCACTATTATGCTGATCATTTTTATAATAAGGTATAAACTAAGATATAAAATGAGGAATTCAGGAGTGAAGAAAAAGGAAGAAGCAAAATACCAGTCCTAAGAAAAATATATATAGTTGCTGAGTGCAGAATAAAAATTAACTGTGAGATTCCTGATAACTCAGACAAAAAGGAACCAAGATGCATTATAATCATTCTCATTATACAAAAGGTGGATATGTGACAGTCTATTAGGAGAAAGATAATTATTTTTGATATCATTTTCTAAAAAATGTCTCACTATTTTACATTATGGACATCGAGTGGCACAGTGGGTGGTTTTAGTATGAAGGTAAACATAGATTTCACTTTCGTTCTTGTGTGATAATTTCACTGAAGACACAATGCAACAGGAAAAGGAGACGATGTGAGCAGTTAGGCCCTTGTGTTTCAAGTACAAAGGCTAATGAAATCTAGAGTTGATTATACCCATAGAAGGATTCCCACCAGGGTGTGCAGAAGGATTGATGGACCCTCAGCATCACAGGGGAACATTAAAAAGAAGGGATTGCCAGATTCTCATATTTAGACGGTGAGTGACGCCTGGGAACCTGCCTTTTTGAAAGCTTGCCAGATAGCTTGAGAATCAACTTATTTTGGAACTACAGCCTTCCTAAATTTTATTCCTAAATTATTATTATTATTATTATTATTATTATTATTATTATTATTATTATTATTATTATTTTAGCTAACCTTCTGTTAGGCATTACAAAGCAGACATGGGATATCATCTTCTGGTTTTTATACCCTGTGTTGCTGATTTAGGAAACATCATTATATTGTGGGAGCCACATGACCGTGGGCAGAGTTGATTCTCCAGTGTGACCACTGAGCACCCTAGATCATGTTTTCTGGTAGATTTCACCTCTATGTGGCAGCATGGGCAGGACCTAGGAATGTAGGCAAGACAAAAACAAGATTCTTTTCACAAAAGAGCTCTGGACCTGCTTCAATACCTACACAAGTGACTGATTGAAACCACAAAATTATACCCATCAGAATATGTCAGATTTTGCGATGCCTTAGAAAAATAATCGGGGACAGTGCTGCATGTAGCCTGCCGTTGCCAAGAAAACACAAACCCCAGGAATGGCACTGTGGAGTGCCTGGCTCTGCGCTGCACAGACTTCTGAGGACCCTGCCAGGGTGCCTTAAATGCTAAATGTAGTTAGTCAAAGGAGGTAACTTAGTTAAACAGAAGCATTAGTAATAATTAGGAGAGGGGTTATTTGTGTATGTGCTTTTTGTGAACTACTATATATAATAGGAATCTATACTTCATTTAAAGAATCAATACTCAGTTACAGTGAAGGAGTTTACTAATCAGTAGAGAATGTAAAGAAAGACCCATTTTCTCTGATTTGTAGTGTTGAACAAAGAAAAGTTACAGAGTAGGTGAGTAGAATAAGTTTGGCTTTTGATTGGAAACATTAGAGCCAGTAAATTGTTTCCTTAATTGCATATATCAACTACAAATTCACAAGTTATTTTAACAGTGTTCTGTAAAGAAATAACAAACATACTAGTCTTGTAGTGGAATGAAATGTCAATTCCTTATCAGATCTTTCTATGCCAGGAAATCACCAGAAGGCTGAGACTCAGAAGGGCAGCAACAGAAGAATTAGAAAAGATCATCAAGAACAAAGACGTATCCTTAGAGACTAGGCAAAGATCATCCACACTCTTGTGCTCCTAATTACTATGTATGAATGTAAAGTTGGCAGTGCAGAAGGGTGACAGGAAAAGAATTGATTCATTCTAAACAAGGCATTGGAAGAGAGCTCTACAGATGCTCTTGACCACCAGAAAGATGGACCCTAGATCAAATTCATTTGATCCTAGAGGCAAAAATGAAAAAAACCCTGAAGCTGTTCTACTTGGGGCAGATCATTCCAAGGCAGGCAGGGTTCTTGGAAAGGACAACAATACTGGGACAAATGAAAGGCACCAGGAAAAGAGGAGACCAAATATAAGATGGACTGACTGCATAAGAAACCACGGGTATGATGAGTCTATAGCAGCTGAGCGGGGTTATGGAGGGCCAGACATTGTGAAAACACACTCATTCGTGGGGTTGCCAGGAGTTGGAGCTGACTCGGCAGCACATAATACATACACATGCCATTTAACTGTCAGAGACTACCTGGTTTTGTAGTTAAAAATGTCTGTGTTTGAGACTACAGTTGAAAATTGGAAAAGAAAATTCAGGCGCCACATATTGTTTCAATGGTATTTAATTTTCCTCTTCGGCGTACTTCTATTTAAAGAATTCCTCAGGAGACAGAAGCTTTAATTGTCAGTATGCTTGGTTTATTCTCCGGGTTGCATCAATTAGTATCTGAAAGGGCATGGTTATTTTGAAAGCTTGGGTGAGGTGGAAAGAGCATGAACTTGTGAGACTGACCTACATGAAAAGCCCCTCTCTGACACTGCCGACACCAGGTACGGAACTTCCCCCGAGTCACTGCCTTTCTCATCTGAGATGTGAGGAGAAGACCACAAGCCTCATAGGTAATGTGAATAGTAAATAGAATGATCAATGTAAAATGCAGAACAGTGTGAGTGATTAATAAATCAGTTCCCCTTCTCAGGTAATGTTTCTATTCATGGAAAATTTTTAGAAAGATCTCCAGAGGGAATTTTGATCCAAACAATATTAAAATCTTATGTGGAGCAAGTCTACATTTCTGTATATTTCCCCATTTATAACAGATATGGTTTCACAGCTATTTTCTAATATTTTAGGCAAGAGCTTTTGATTAGTGAACACAAAACACATTGTATTAAAACTAATTTATTTTTTGAAAACCCTACTTATTAAAGTTGCTTATGCAGGTTTTATTTCTAAAACCCTAATATACCTTAATCATGACAGTATGGTTATATGATCTCAATAGGCATTAAAAGAAAGTGATTATTTTATTAATTTAATAATTAATTATTTTTATTATGAATATGAAAATACAGTGGATTTTTATTAGTGTCAGTTCTTCTACTTAGTTACACAACATTGTCAGGCACCACACTTCTACCAAACTCAGGTTTTTGTCACTGCATGATGAAATAGTACTAGTATTATTCCCATTTTACAGACTAAGTAACAGGTTTTGTGAAGAGAACTAACTTGTCCAAAGTAATTCAGCTAGGAAAAGATCATGCAGGGAATTCAATGCAGATCTCTCCAACTAGACTCTTAGCTCTTGATTAACCTACATAATTCATAACTATGTGAGTGGTTATGACTATTCACATTCCCCCCCTTACTTTGGTTTTGAAAAATATGTTAGAATCCTATCATTCTAAGCCTTACACTTGTTGTATACTAGACTACTTCCATTTGTATACCTGCCCTATAGGAACAGAGGGGTTTGCGTAGCGCAAATGGTGGCAGAATTTCTTGTTGAATCCTCTTTACTCTGTCTATCATCCAGGGAGTAGAAGTTAGAAAAGGAAATCATGTAATTATCTGGGAACTTCGCACAGAAAAACCAGTCAGTTGTGCAAATTGCTTACAACCTGTAATTACATGGTTGTCCAACCTATTTTTTTAAAAAATAAACTTAGTTTTAAAGAACAGATTGTCACTCAGAATTTAGAAGTTTCATTAAAAATCATCTGAACTAACTTTACAGTTTTAGACATTTTGTAAGTAGGAAGAACGGGAATTCCTTACAAATGAAACACAGTGGATAATTAGGCCACTGTAGTGGCCAAAGGAGAGCCACGGAAGAAATGGCAACAGTAGGTCTACTAAAAATGTTCAGAAAAGCTGATACATATGTGGTGATAGATGAGGAGAAGACTGTTTTATATTTTTAGTAGTACTTCTGTTACCACTGGAAGCCTTTTATTCTACTTTCTGAACACCAGTGGAGAGGGGAATCAGGTATATTATTTATGAGGGCATAAACTTGATTGGAAAACAAATATTTCTGAAAATATTGTTGAACTCAATGAAATCCATTTTTGCATCAACCACTTTTAGGTTCTCCATCTGTAGTTTTAGGAAAAGAAAAAAAAAGAAAAGTGGGCAAAAAAAGTTGCTTGCAGCGAGAGAGTGCTACTTTCTCAATAGTCTATTTTCAACGTTACTTAGATTTCTAGGCAAACACAATCTCCTAGCCTTGCTTCTGAAAGATAGATGCCACCAAGCCACCACTGCCAAGGAGCGTTCCAAAATGGTCAGAGCATCAACATTACTTGCATCAAAGTTGACTGGATATTACGCCTGCAATTCTTTAGCTGTCTGCAGTTTGTATTATGTATTTCAGGTTTACTACAGGGACATTTGTTTTAATGGGACAGAAAACCTGTACATGTAATTGTTTGTGCTCTATCAGGGTGAGCTGTAGGTTTCATAATTATTTTAATTGAATACTTCTGCTCCCTTTGTGCTACTTTACTTGTATTAATGAAGATTTGGGTAATTAGTTTCAGAAGAACATAGCATGATTACCTGTCTGCATATTGAATTTTAGTGACATCTTTCTCTCAGATGGATTGAAAATAATACTGGAATACAAAAATCCTGTGATACACAAATGGGAAGACTATGGGCTTTTAGTAGGTAAAAGAAAAACAAAATCATTCACTTTTTACTTTGCATATTTTGCATGTCTGTGTATATATTCCTATATTTAGAAATTTATATGCATGTTTTTCTATATTTAGAAGAGCAGTTTCTTCTTGGTATGCTCTGATGCAACACATATACAGCTATGATCTATGATCTTCTGGAAAACATTAGTTATATTTAAAACAGTATTTTATTATCCAGTTTGTATATTTTGAAATGTGATTAGTTTTACTCTAATAAAGCAACATTGGGTATATAAAAACAAAGTCATGATTTCAACTCCCCTAAAAATAGAATTATATGAGAATGTTTAATAACCAATAGTTAAATCTCTAATTCCAGGTAGATATATCACAAACTAAATCACTGATTCATACATTAGTCAATCATTCACTTATCCATTTAGAAAATAATAACAATAACTCTATAAGCTGCCTGGATCTCTTTTTATGTTCTCCATGTTCTTGATGTTTTATTGCTATATAAATGTATTCTTTGGTTAAAAACCTGTAAGATTTCTTTGGAAAGACTTGGGACATTAAAAAACTTCAGGTCAAATATAAAATGTCACTTATTCATCTAAAATTTAACTATGAAATATTAATAGGCTTTGTATAGTGTTTGGGGGGGATAAAGAAGAAGTAGCAGCCATGGGGCTTGTCCTTAGTGAGCTTACATTTTTGTAAAAGCAAAATCCTCAAATTGTTAAAGATATAATTCTCACATGCACAGTGAGTACATACACATTTTTATTCTAATAATGCAATAACCAGCAGAATAATACATAATTGAAATGGATTTTACAAACTGGGACTATAAACCAAATGGAAAAAGAAATGCCGAAATAAGATTTCTAAATTAGATACAAAACTGGATTATGTTCTATAGCATAATAAACAGCCCCCCTTTTCTCGTGTTCCGTCAATATCCGTGATATTGACAGGAACACGACAGGAAACTCTTGGGTCCCTCTGACCCAAGACAGGAAACTCTTGGGTCAGAGGGAAGGGAGTTTATTACTCTGACCCAACAGGCAGTGTGAGTGTGAGCATGTTTCCAATCAGCTTCCCACGGCCCCAAGTTCAACAGGACCAACACTCATGAGCCCAGGTGAGTGCTGGACAAAGAGTAGGGTATGTTACAGGAGAGGGACTCTGAGCTCAGGAAAACCAAATCTTTTATAATGCACAGTACAAAGGCCTGTCACTTTACCTCAGAGGAAAAAAATTATGTTTATTATATTAGAGAGTAACCATGCTTACTCTTTCTTGTAAGCAAAGCCTACTCAAAGGCTATAAGCAAATCTTCCCTTTGCTGTTTAGGGTGGCCCTATCTTCCAAGGCTGTTCATGATACAATCATTCTTGAAAAGATTGTTCAGAAAAAGGAGAGGCTAGTACATCACTAGCAAGATATGTAGCAATGAGAGAGAAAAATAGAGAAGTGTTTCCAAATAATATATACACTTCTTTTCTACGCTATCTTGGATTCTGGGAAATTTTCCAAATATGCCATTCTGTTGGTGACTATGATTAATCTGACAGAGGCTGCGATCAAGTCTCTTAATTAGTTTTGTTTATAATTGTTGGGGAGCACCAAATGAGAACTATAGCAGTAGACACACAGTTTGACAATGTCTCCAAAGTGGCCTCTGGCCAGCTGGTGGACTGTAAGATTTCTAATTCAGTTTGAATAATTGACTGCACTTCTAGTATTGGGACAAACTTTCTGAATGCAGTCAGTCCAACCTATTCTGTTTATCCATGTCACTACACGGGTGGCATTTGTCCAACCCATGAATAATGAACAAGGGCTATAGGAATAGAGAGTAAGAAAACTTCTAAAGATGATGATGATTTTGAATCATGAAATCTCTTCATTTGTACATATATCATAACTTAAACATTGAGCAAAAATTCAAACAAGATAAAATATATAACATTTATGTCAGTTCTCATTTTGAATATTAAGCATAAACTTTTTATTAATAGAAATTCACATTTTTCTTCACCTGCCTAATAAATGAAATATGTTTATATAAACAGTGCTGATTTAAAGGAGGAGAAAGGGATTAGAAATGCAGGGCAATTACAAGTTGTCTTCCAGCTAAGAAAACTTTCTGTAATTCTCTGTGAAATGCTTATTGTCTGCTTTGGTTATTCTCCTGGCATGACTATGCCCAACTCTTCTCTTTAATCTGAGTACCCTGGATCTCACATTTGTGTGTTGATTTCTACACCTATGTGGTGATAGCAGATGTGTTTTATGATGCTTTTTTAAGAACTAAACTCTTTTCTTATTGAACAGATATATGAATACCAAAACATTTCTTATGTAACACCTTTCAAAAATCTTCCCCTACCTGTAATTGCTTATCAAAGGTATTATTAAGTGCTTTATGTCATTTACCAGGGAAAGTCTCTACCCATTACAAACTGAAAAGAATTTTATATTTTTAAATTAGCTTTACCAAAGTAGAAAACAAAGCAGATGATAAGTGACCTATTACATCAAAACAGAGCTAAAGTTCAATGTTAGCATAATTTATAAATTCCCCTAAATAAAATTCATTGCATAGATTTTTGAATAGTGCTAAGCTCCTCATTGCCCAAATGAGAAGCAACTTTAAACATGGTATGAGCACTGATATATTAGGTTGGCCAAAATGTTCCTTTCATTTTTTTTGTAAGGTGGCTCTAGTAATGCTTAGTTGTTTTTAACTTCATTTAAAGCAATTTTGATAGATTGTCTTGTGACAGCTGTCCTATCTGTGTGAATTTAAAAAACAAACAAACATTGAAACTGGTGAATTTTTGTGTAGCCATTTTAATATTAAAGATGGAAGAAAATATGCAGCACTTACAGCATTATATTTTATTATTTCAAGAAAGGTAAAAACGCAACTGAAACACAAAACAAGATTTGTGTAGTGTATGAAGAAGGTGCTGTGAGTGATCGAGTGTGTCAAAAGTGGTTTGCAGACTTCTGGCCAAGATAGAGGTGTAGGTTGACATGCTTTGCTTCCTCACACAACCAAAAGAAGGGCCACCAATTTAAAAACAAAAAGCAACCAGAACTTCCAGAAAATCAAACTGTATGGAAGTCCAACAACCAAAAAGTTAAATAAGAAACATTCATCCAGACTGGTAGGAGGGGCAGAGACAGGCAGCTGGGGTGGAGAGGACCTGAAGCATGGCAGCAGCTGGGAGATTGGGCATTCCCATATTCATGTGCAGATAAACCCAGAGGAACAACTGGGGATTGAGACAGACTATGCAACCCAGGGGTCCAGAGCGGGAAACTAAAGCCTCAAAACCTCTGGCTGTAAAAATCTGTGGGGGTTGTGGCAGTCAGGAGAAACTCCCAGTCTCATAGGAGAGTCATTTGGAGGGGCTAATGGCATTGTAGAATGAACACAAGTCTACCCACCAGAGAATTAGCACCTGAAAGTGCACAGTCTGCTTATGGGAAGTGACAGGAAGTGGAACAAGAGCTGAGCAAACAGCACAGTCCCCTCTCTGACCCCTCCCCCATATATAGCACAACAACCCTGCCCTGGAGAATGCCTAAGGCTCTGTGACCTACAAAGTAACAGATGCACCAAGACAAATAAATATGGTCCAGATGAAAAAACAGATCAAAACTCCAGAAAAGGGACTAAGCAATGGGGAGATAGCCAACCTATCAGGTGCAGAGTTCAAGAGAACTAGTAATCAGGATGCTCACAGAAATGATTGAATACGGTCACAAAATAAAGGAAGAAATGAAGGTTTTTACAAAGTGAAATAAAGCAAAATACACAGGGAAAGAATAGTTAAGGGAAGGAAACTGGGACTCAAGTCAATAATTTGGAACAAAAGGAAGAAATAAACATCCATTTGGAACAGAATGAAGAAACAAGAATTCAAAAAAAGAGGAGAATGTGAGGAACCTCTGGCACAATTTAAAATGTTCCAACATTTGAATGATAGGGACGACATAAGGAGAAGAGGAAGAGCAAAAAATTGAAAACTTATTTGAACAAATAATGAAGGAAAACTTCTCCGATCTGCCAAAGGAACTAGACATGCAAGTCCAGGCAGCTCAGAGAGTCCCAAAGAAGTTGGGTGCAAGAAGAAATACATCAAGGCATATCATAATTAAATTACCCAAGATTAAAGATGAAGAGAGAATGTTAAAAGCAGCAAGAGAAAAGGAGACAATTACCTACAAAGGAGTTCTTATAGCACTATCAACTGATTTCTCCAAAGACAAGAAGGGACTGGAAAGAAATGTTTGAAGTCATGAAAGGCAAGGACCTACATCCAAGTTTACTCTATCCAGCAAAGCTTTCATTGAGAATGGAAGGGCAGATAAAGTGCTTCCCAGATAAGGTAAAGTTAAAGGACTTCACCATCACCAAGCCCTTATTATATGACATGTTAAATGGACTTGTCTAAGAAAAAGAAGATCAAAACTATGAACAGTAAAATGACAACAAACTCATAACTGTCAACAACTGAACCTATAAAACAAGAACTAAGCAAACAACTAGAACAGAAACTAGAAATGGAGATTCCATGGAGGGTTATCAGTGGGGAAGAGGAGGGGAAAATGGGGGAAAAGGTACAGGGAATAAGAAGCATAACCTGTAGGCAAAAAATAGACAGGGGAAGATTAAGAATAGTGGAGAAGCCAACAAACTTATATGTACAACCCATGGATGTGAACTAAGGGAACATGCTGGTGGGAGGGGGTGCAGGGAGGAGGGGGATAAAGGAGAGAAAAAAAAGGGGACAACTGTAATAGCATAATCAATAAAATATACTTTAAAAAGTGATGTGTGAAGTTTCATGCTGGAGATTTCTCTGTGGACAATACTCCACAGTTGGGTAGACCAGTTAAAATTGATAGCAATCAAATCAAAACATTAATTGAGAACACTCAACATTAAACCATGCAGGAGATAGCCAACATACTTAAAATATCCAAATCAATAAAATTATTGGTGAAAATGAAAAATGTGTCTTCTATTTCATAGAAAAAAATAAACAAACTTTTTTGCCAATCCAAATACTTGATTTTGTGTATGAGAAAGTGTATGTGAATTGTGGAATATTAAATATTAATGAATTTGAGAAATACTGTAGTTTAGTGAATTAAAAGTAAACCCTACAGAAGTCATCAGAGGCTACCATGTGCAGTGTGACACAGAATCCTATTTGTTATCTTTTCCAAATTCTCATTCTTTCTTTTTTTTAACACAAATTTAGAATTTATTTTCTACAACAATTATTACAATTGCCTCTAATAACATAAAATGTAGTTATATGTACAACTGAACTTTAAAAGTGATAACAGTGACATATTTTACTTTGCTGATGATACATTCTCAACAAGACACTCTTCAAAAATCCTACTTAAAATACTGTCAGTACATGAACTTCCATAGGATAATGAAATTGATGAAGATATGTGCAGTGAGTAATTGAAACTGATTCTCCAGCGAGCTATGTAACCAACCCAATCCCCCATGTGGTTCCTTGTACAACAGGTAAAAAAATTAAACCAAACAGTGCGTATTCTAAGACTGAGAATAAGATTCTTGTTACAAGTAAGTGATTTCTCACAAGCAGCCATGTTAGGACAGTTCGGTCTAGGAAATTTAGGAAAGGATCAGACACATTCAATGAAAGAAAGAATTCATGTTAGATTCGACAGAGACTTTTTCTCTTTGACCAAGTTCTGTATTAAGGTGTATTATATGCTGTCTCTCATTTAATTTCAGTGTCAACATTGCATGATAGTAATATGGATCTGTTTTATGGAAAATAAAACTAAGGCTCAGTGAGACTATGTAACTTTCCTCAGATGAGATGGCCAGTAACAGAACTGGTATTCAAGTCATGGTCTCTGTCTCCAAGCACTGTGCTCTTGATTTTACTATGCTATCTTATTTTTCTGGGTTTCAGAAAAATCCCATTAACTGAAGCCCTTTGGCTATAAAATCTGTCTGTGGAATTTTCAGTAAAATTAGTTCAGCCACTTTAATGGCTGGTTGAGCCGGAAACTGATCATTCACCTAACCCATGGTAACCACTGGGGCCCTCCAAGTACAAGTAAAACCTCTTGTCATCTTCCCACTGGGGATGCTCGGATGTTATTTCATTTGCTTCAGAGTTGCCTATAGGCAACATTAAAACATAATAAAGCTGGGACGAACAGTTGGAAAGGGCCTGGGTTTTACCCCCACAGCTCCATAGTTTCCATCTCCTTTACATCCTAACCCCTTTCTTGTCACAAAGCCTTCCATATCTTTTCCACCTTTCTGTAACAATCTTTGACCATAGTTTGATTAGTTATGACATGTTATCCTTCAGCTCTTAGCGATACATCATTTCTTTAAAGAGGTTTTTCTACACAACCATATCTGAAGTTACTTATCATTGCATATTTGTTTTCTGTGTGACATTTATTGCAATTGAAAATAATTGCCTTTATGTATGTATGTGCTTATTTTCTGAGTCTTCCACTAGAATGTCATTTCCATTAGATAAGGAATCTTATCTATGTTGCTGAGTACTTCATTTTCGAGCCCATCACAGTACCAT
Source organism: Carollia perspicillata (assembly GCA_004027735.1). Lineage (NCBI taxonomy): Eukaryota > Metazoa > Chordata > Mammalia > Chiroptera > Phyllostomidae > Carollia > Carollia perspicillata. Next base: position 37,503 of record PVKM010001672.1, read on the forward strand.
GTGGTCAAAAAATGATTTTTAAATAAACGAATAAGTTAAAAATAAGAAAAAACTCTTTGGACTTTAATTTCTTCATTACTAATTTAGCATGAATGCCTCCCCAGTTTGTGGTGATGATATTGCCTGTGTTTCTGGTAATATGGCTGTGAATATAATAACACTCTATAGAAGACCACATTATAAACTCTGAGGCATTACGCAAATGCCAAATAAAACTAAGTCAAATCTATCTGAGATATATTTCTACCACCTGTTTGGGGATGTTCTCTTTTTTGGTGTGTTCTTCTCTCAGCACCATGTATCCAAGTGACTTCGGGTTACTTCTTGCTTGAGCAAGGCCCCTCCCTAGTGTTGGCACAACTGACCTTGTCTCCTCAGATTGTGGCCTTATCATTGGGCATGTTTTGACCTGACTCTCTCATGAAAAACTCACTCACCAGTTCATTTTCCATTCTCACAGGGTGCTGTAAGATGGCCCATTAGTTGATTTGATATAGTTTATACAAATGTATTGGTAATAATATCATGACTTACCCTTTTCCAGAATTGCTTTTATTTTAACGTGGGCCTTTTGTGGATATTGAAGCCCCACCAACTTAAGCCAGTAATATAATGATGACTGTCATATAATCGTGGGGAAGTATGGCACAGGTGAATGAATGGGGACTTCTTGTCTCATGAAGATGGCTGAATCTATGTCTGTATAAATCGTCATCTGTTTTACCTACTGCTTCAAAATTGGGAGCTAACTTGCATGTGTAGTTATTTTTTAAATAAAGGGATGAAGAAATTCTTGGTAGGACAACAGACACCTTTTATGATTCAATCAGTCAAAGTCTAGTTTGTGATTTTCTTGTGTTAGCAATAAAACTGTCATAATATATAAGGGGCTACATGCGACTAAGTCTGTACTTGAGCTGGAAATAAGATAGAAAGTAAGAGAATTCACATAATAAAAATGCTATGCCTGTGTGGGACACCCTTTTCTTGTCTGGAATAAATCTTATTTTCTAAAACAGCAATGTCATTTCCACTACTCCCTCCCACTTCTGATAAACAGCATGGATATCTCTCCAGCTAAATAGCCCTTTCAGTGTGTAACTGTTTGACCTCATATTCCTTTATAGCTCAGATAATGACCTGGAAGAAGAGAGGGACAGCTATTGCCATTCTTAATTGTTACAGAACATTTTAGAATCAAATAGCAAGCCTACTCTGAAGAGTTTTCTAGTCCTCTTTCTGTACCTAGGCTGTGGAACAGTTGTTCTTTGCTGCAACAAGAAATAAAACTGACTCAAAAATGGTTCATTAATACTACTACTTCAGAGTTGGAAGAAGAGAACATTCTATTATTTCTGTTACAGGTTGACAATAGAAAATGAACAAATTCCATATAATTTCACTCTGAAATACCACCCTTTCCTTGGTGGTCCTTAAACATTAATTTAGAAAGTACATAATAGAAAATAATTATAGCATTTTAAAAATAATTTGATGAAAAGTTACAGATAATGAGATAGTTTTTCACTCAAATTATTACTTCAATTTGGATCAGCAGTAACCTGCAGGCAATTCAGGTCTTTATAAAATGAGTTTTCCATCCAACATCTGTTCAAGGCTTCAGTTTGCTGTCAGTGTTAATGTTTTTTTTTTTAGTTCCTTCAGGAAGAAAAAGAAGAGAATGAATGATGTTCATCATTGAATTTTACAAACATCTTTATACCACTTTTTCCTTAACGAATTTGAGCCTTACTGGCAGGATTCTTGGAGATTTGAATTTAAAACAGAACTCCTTAGGAGAATATCCTCAGAGTTCTAACATTTAAACTCAGTTTTTTCAAGGTAGTTAAGCTAGTGTGGCTAAGGCTTGCTCTGACCCCCTTGCTTTTGCCTAATCACTGTATTTTGTGAAACCACAGGTCTTTTTGTCAGACTTGGGCTTCCTTTGGCCTGCATATGTGTATCTTAGTCTAATTCAAACCTTGTCCAAGGCTATCCCTCCATACTGAGGTCTTTGGAAACCATCTTACTGTTCCAGAAGGAAACCACAGGCCCCGGAAGGTGTCACTTGTGCTAAAACCCCATAAGCAAGCAGTTGGAAATTTCTGATCAACCCCTGAAAAATAATCTGTCATATGAGCCCATAGAAAGAAGAGTCAATCTGCTTAATAAAAAACCTTATCCCTCACCATTTTTGGTTTTTTTCCCCCCAAGATGTTCTATTCTAAAAATAATCCTTTCAAGACTTTGGTGAATAGCTCCCTTGCCCCACCCTTTTTTCCATAAAAACCTTCCCTTTTGTACAACCCCTCAGAGTGCCCTTTTAATTGCTAGATGGGATGCTGCCTGATTCATGAATCACTTACTTGGTTGAATTTGGTTTTTAACACTACTCTTGGGCTCTTTCATAACTCTGGCAATAGTGATATAGACCAAATTTATGTACTTCTTCATAGGGTCCCTCTGAGATAACTGGAATATTTGGTAACTCGCCTAGTGGCATAATTTTTTCAGGATATTTAAGATCAGCTAGGGATAGGATTTTTAGACATCTAAGTTCCTGCTGAAGCTATGACCATGCACTCCTCACCCAAGCAGCCACATAATATCATTAGGATTAAAAAAATATGATGTAGGTCCTGATCTCAAGCAGCCAGTAAACTGATTAGAAATAAATGTGGCAAATACATGAACACATAAGTAAAAACACTACAAATTGAATGACAACAAACATTTAGAAAGATTACTAGAATTATTATTAAAATGTCTCAGGTTAATTGGTAAATGAATGATAGGAATTAGATGCAAGGACCAGGCCTTTGAATATTTCTATGAATCAATACTGGGGACTGTGAAAATTAACAAGGTCTGCTGAACGTTCTCAGTGAGGCTGGCTGATGGATCGACTGACTAATGTGTAAACTGTGGGACAGATGTAACAGCTGGCTGCTTGGATGACCTGTTGGGGAATAATATAACATGCCATAGAAAAAGGAGTGATTTGTGGAGAGGGTTCAGAATCCAGAATCAGTCACGCTTAAAACAGGTAAATCTTGTCTGTGTATAGTTTTTAAGTAATTTATAAAGGATCTGTCATTGCTCTATTTTGTGATCACTCATACAACAAATATTCTCTGACTGCCTACTATATGCCAGACAGAATAGTTAGTATTAGTGGTAAATGGTGGAGAAGATTGGCATACTGCTGAGTTTTACTGAGTATACTGTTTAGGGGAGAATTAAATATCAAGTGGTATAATTTAATCTAAATAATTTATATATGTAAATATGTAATATTTCTATTCAATAACTCAGCAAATATTTATCAAGTACCAGCCCTGAGTCAATCTTTATTTTTGTGTTTGGAATATATCCACTACCAATATAAGAAGAACTTTTCTTTCATGGAGCTTGTATCCTGAGAATGGGATAGACAATAAAAAACAAAATGCACTGCATGCTAGGAACTGGTAAATGGTAAATACTGTGGGGAAAAAACTAAAGCAGCATGGGAGGGAATTACAATTGGGAATGAGAAGGAGTGGTGAGCCAGTGGTGGTAGGCCACCCTTTGCAACAGAACGATTGTACACCTCATCAGGAAAGTGACCTCTGAGGAAGATGTGAAGAATTAGCTATGGGGGTGTCTGGGGGAAGACTGTTCCAGGCAGGGGAAACAGTGCAAAGGCTGTATGTTAGTGTTTGCTTGAACATTTGGGAAACAGCAGAGATGGCCCTGTGGCTAGAGTAGAAAAAACAAAGGGAAATTGGCTAGAGGGATGAAGTGAGGGACAGATGGAGTCAGCAGTGTGAAGTGGGAATATATGATGTAGATCTCAGTAGGCCTTATGTGAGGAGCCACTGGAGAATTTTGAGAGGAATAAAGACATGATCTAAGTTCTTTATCTGAACTACATAGAAAAAGGCCCTTTGTCAGCTATGCTCTGACTTGATTTAGCGGGATTGGGCATATAAGCCTCCAGTTAGGAGGACTGTTGAATCCTCTAAATAAGAAATAACAGTGGATTAGAGAAATGTAAGTAAGAGTAAAAATTATGGGAAACAGTCAGACTCTGCATATATTTCAAAGAGAAAAGAAACAGGGTTTTCTAGAAGATGGGTATAAGACATAAGAAAAAGAGAACTCAAAATGTTGTCCTGAACAAAACTGATAGAGGAGGTTGTGAGGGGCCATGGTGAGGCAGAGGAGCCTGTTAGGAGTTTAATTTTGATCTTGCTGAGTTTGAGATATAGCTAAACATCCAAGTGGAGATTCTAGTAGGCAGTTCAGTAAACAAATCTTAAGTGTTGGGTTGTGTTCGGGACTTGAGATTCAAAATACATGGTGTTTAAATCCATGATACTGAATGAGGTCACCCAGAGAGGGAGCACAGATAGGGAAGAGAAAAGAAATCAGAGAAAAAGCTCGGACCTACTCCAAATTATAAAGTTGGGGAGAAGGGGATGAACTAGCACAGAGAATGGATCAGTAACATTGTGTGAAGCAGGAGGCCAACCAAATGAATGATAATACTGACTAAATGGTAAAGTGATTCATTATGATAAAATAAGCATTTGGCATTCAGATAGGGGGGTCTTTTTTAGGTAGATCCCATTGGGATCTGTGAATATTTTTGTAGTTTCTGTTTTTCATGTGCCACCTTACACTAGCCATGTTCATTTTTGCCATCGCTAATGGGCCCTCCCTGCAAAGGATCCACACAGAGAACACCTGCTCTCTCTTTGCCACGGAATAACATCAGGAGGCAGATCTAACTATATTGGGCTCCATTTGTTCCCATCAGACCCCCAGAGACCTGTGAATTAACACTGGAGCCTGCTTCTGCTTGTGTTCCTAAATCAGTAAGCTTTGCAAAAGTTTTGATTCATTTTAAATTCTGATGGCCTTAGGGTGCTTTTATACAAAAGCCTAGAAAATATTCAGAAACTTTGAAAGAACCATGATCACAATTACAGTTTATTTTTGACACTTTTGAGGTTTTGCAATTCAATATTTTTTCCCTGCAAGACAGGGCAAACTTTGTAATGATGATTAACAAGAACTCTGTGGCACTTACATGGACCTGAGAAAGGGCAGAACATACCTCTTTTCTAAAAGCACAATAATCTAAACAGATAAAAAAACTTCAAGAGCTCATGCATTTGTAACCAAGTGGACTTATTCCTCTTGACTTACTTAAAAGGGCAGGAAGTACACAAAGAAATGTGCATAAGCCTTCCTTTTTCCACTTTGCAGTAAAGAACGAGGTGGAATGTAGCCAAGAGACCCAGGTGTCTTTGAACTGCAATCATTTCCTGGTTCTCATCTCCTTGGTCTCTTTGGGGGATATTATCAAGTACAGTAATCTCATTCTTTCAAGGTGGATGGCTATATTTCCCATCCACTTTCTTCTAAGAGAAACCCAACTTGCAAACTAAGTAAAATTATGTAATTTATCTATTATAAATATTCATCTTGGGTGAGTGACTATTTTTAGTAATCTAATGTTTTATTATTCAAAGACATTGAAAGTAACTGTGCTTGTTCTAACCTACCTGTAAAACTACTTGAGAAATATATATAAATATACTTTGCAAATGTAATTAACCATTATTTAATATTTTTCCCCACCAAGGATATATGTTTATTGATTTGGAGAGAGAGAAAGAAGAGAAAGAGAAACATCTGTAGGTTGCCTCCTTGCCCATGCCTTGACCAGGGATCGAACCTGAAACCTAGGTGTGTGCCCTGACCGGAGATTTAACCTATGTCCTTTTTGGTGTACAGGTCAATGTTCCAATCAACTGAACCACCTAGCCAGGGAAACCCTTATTTAATATTTATATGGAACTTTTTCATGAAATGACAAGTTATTCTTCAATGAATCTGACAAATATCAAGTCATATATGCCATTGACAAATGATGACTGTCAAAATATATTAAAAATACTTACATATCAATAAGAATTGCAGCTGAAATATTTACTCACCTTATCTAGCTAAGTTAATGACAATGGCTAGCCAGTGCTTTGCAACTCAAAAGCAATCGTGTCAACAATTTCCATTCCATTCTCTGACTTCTGTTACCAACTATAATTTCAGCCAAGACACAACTAAAGGTATTTATTTTTTGCACTCATTTCCATAAGCATAGCTACCATGTTTTTTAGCACAAGTAAGTGGAATTTTAGAGAAATACATTTACGGTGGAAAAATCATGAGATCAATCTTAGACACATTAAGTTTGATTTATCATTATGATAGTTGGGAAGATACAGCCAGTTGAACAAATAGATTTAGAGCTAACAGAAGAGGTTCTGTCATCTATGTTTGAGTCTGATCTTTGTATAAGTGGTAATTGAACTCATTAAATTGAATGAAACAATCTTATGAACAGTGAGGAATGAGAAGAGAAGAAGACCTAGGACCCAAACCTTGAGGAGTTAAAACATTTAATAATCAGGAATAGGAAAATGAATTTGCTAAAGAGATAAAGAATGAAAGGTCAGGGAGGTAAGAGGAGAATTAGGCATTTTATGTTGTTGAGTACCTACTATGTGCCAGTCACTTCACTAGGGGATGAAATAAATGAGGAATCTAAAATGACCTCTCACTCAAGAAGTTTACAACGTCATGGAATGGTCAGACCTTAAGCAAATTGCCATACTAATAAATATGCAATTATAAACAGAGGCACATGCTCTGAAAATGATAAACATAGTCATATAATGAAATTCCTGTACTAATAAGGAGCAGCTGAATAGTCAATTGGATGCCTACATGTTGAAAACAAAAGGACACCTGGATGCCAAATTGGGTGCCTACATGGCACAAACAGATCTGGAAACCAATGATTGAAGCCTGCCTGCCCTCCTGTGAGAGACTCTTATTAAAGTTATCACATCTGTAAATAACCTTGAGATAACAGATGAGAAGAAACCTACCTGACTGATGCAGGAAAGACCTATCACAACAGACTTGACTTGCCAGTTTGTGCACTTCGTGTGTTCCTTTTACTGTTTTGATACTATATTGTATGAAATACTTTTTTCCTCTGACTTGGGTTTGGATTCTTTTTATCGTTTTGGGCTTTTTCCCCTCCCTCTCCCAGACTTCTCTTTGAGCAGTGGATATACTGGCCCTCTTTCCACCTCTGCCTCCCCTCACCTGTTGTATATGCCTTGACATTCTAACATTTCCTCTGTTCATCTCTATACCCTCTGGAAAAAGTCCCAGAAATAACCCACTGGTATTCTTCTCTAATGCCTAGGTTTCTGAGACAGTTTTGTTCTATATCACTCTAATAACCCCCTAGAAGTGTTGAGAAAATCTGGAATTAAAAAATGCACTCTGCCCCATTGATATTTTAGTGTAGTAAGTTAAGAACATTGACTAACTACAGGGCCATATAACAGGTTGTATACATGGTAGCAGCTCTGATTTGATTAAAGTTGCTACCATGTGCATTGACATCACATAATGTGTGCTGGTTTCAGCGTGTGCATACTTTCTACTCTGGAATAAGGTTTATAAACCTTCCTCTTGGCTTTGCTTGATGTCCACAGGGGTCCTGTTGGGTTGGCTTCTGCCTAAAATAGAGAGAGAAAAGGCATTTGGTTAAGCAGATGCTTTAGAAGGAATGGGAAAAATATGGCAGATACCTGCTGGAGAGGGTTCAGAAGACACCCATTCTGAATGTAATACTTATGTTTATCCCAAGCCAATCTTGGGATTTTCTGTACATTGGCTTTGTTTGACCCTTTTATTTTCTTTGAAGGTTTGTAAGTTTAACCATATTCTGTTGACTATCTCAGTTTCGGTGGAATCTTGTATTTCTGGCTTATTATAACAATAAATCATCCTCTCAGAATGAAAGAGAAAAGAAAGAAGGAAGGAAGGAAGGAAGGAAGGAAGGAAGGAAGGAAGGAAGGAAGGAAGGAAGGAAGGAAGGAAGGAAGGAGAAGGAAGGAGAAGGAAGGAAGAAAGAAGAAAGAAATTGCTGTAGACTGTAGGGTTAGGAAAGGCTTCCTTGATGAATCAGTTCTTAAGCTGATATTTAGGAATGAATGGAGTTTAATAGGTGAAGGTGAAATGTGGAAGAAAGTGCATTCCAGGAAGAAGAAATTGTGTAATAAAGACCTTTGTAAAAACAAGTAATGTGGAAATATTTGAAGGATTTTAAAGGCTAGTATGTCAGAAGGGCAGAGAGCAAGGTGAAAATTAGGGGAAGATTGGCCTTCAGCAATAATCATGGATCAGATTACTGAGGGCTTAGTCAGCTCAATAAGGGTTTTGATCTTTATTCTAAGAGCAATGGGAAACTATATATACTCTTAAAACAGTCAACTCTTTGCTAAAGGAACTAAAAAATAGAGACCTATTTTTTAGACTAGAGCCTTCACACAAACTATTTCTAGTTACTGAATCCGTAGAGTAATGAAACCTAAATACTATCTTCCCTACAAAAAGCTACCATCTCAAAAGCATTAATGAGCAAATGTTAATGTATTAAAAATTCTATAGGATTGTTGAGGGGCAGGATTTTTATATCATATTCTATAGCAAACAACTAGAAATCCTCCTTGGAACTTCCATCAGTCCCTCCGCAGTGGCTTTGTTTTCAGTATCTTTCTTTTCTTTTCTCCTTTCTCCTATGAAACCCTAAGCCTAATTACCTCTTTTATTCTTCAGTTCAGCCCAAACCCCTAGCCTCAAATAGCATATCAACCCTCTGCAAACAGCAGATCTTTTCCATCCTGTCAATGCCCCCACCTTAGAAGACATTTTTGGGATCATCTTTTATAACTGATTATGATTTTAGGATGCTGACTCCAGAAAAATAGCAGAATAACCTCTAAAAGAGATTTTTATAAATTCATTTTTTAATCTCATTTAGAATAAATACACATTCAGTTTTTATAATGTAGCTATTTCTCAACAGCTCAAATCATTTCTCTTATACATATTTATTTTATACATTTGTTCTGCTTCTCAGTTTTAGATTCATTTCCAAGATAAGACAAACTGCTCTATTATTTCTGCTTCTAATAAATCCTACCAACATTTCTAATGATCAAACACAATTTAATTCCACAAACATTTGTGGAGCCCTACTGTGTGAAGTTACTGGATCAGTATTAGGAATACAAAATGCTTAGAAGTATGACCCCTGCCTTGCAGGAAGTTAGGTCTAATGCAACAACAGAAAAATAAACAGATAAATTATATTTCAAAGCAGCAAATGCCATGTTCATGTTTCAATATGTCTACCAGCCTTTTATGCTATGTTGGATTTGTGGACAAAACTCTGATTTTCTAGAACTTGGGATTGTACTGAAAGAGTGTTTTTCAGTAAATTTTTATACTTGTGGGGGAAAACATTGTTAATTACTCAGGACGCCTTGATATTCCCAAAGTAAGGCTTTATAGATTTGTAAACACATAAACAACAAAATCACAATAACAAAAAGAACTTTTGATCAACAGTGGGATCCTGGGTAAGAATAAAATATTTTTATTATGTTTCAAAAATATTAGGTAATGAGGAAAGAACAGTGAGAAATAGTCACCTGCCCTTACAGAACTTACATTCTAATGAGAGAGACAAATGGTAAAAAAATAAATAAATAAAGTAACTTTGAGTTGTGATAAAAATTATGAAGAAAAAACAGAAAGATGTGATGAAGCATGATTTAGATCAGGCAGTTCAGAGTCCTTGTTGAATTTTAACTAAGAACTGAGTGAGTGGCAAGAAGGAACCAATCAAAATAGAAGTGAAGCCCATTCCAAGAAGGGGGAACACTTGTACAGACTACAAATCAGAAATAGTCTGATGGTCCAGAGAGAAAAAATGCAGACTAGTATGTCTGAAGCATAGGAAATGAGGAAGGGAGTGGTAGGAGTTGAAGTCAGAAGGAAAAGGAGGGACTGAGGTTCTTAAACCTATATTAGGATTTTGGATATTTGTAGGTCCAATGAGTCACTGTTAGAGGATTTAATCCAGAGGATTTTAATGTTTAAAAACCTAGATAGGCTGTGGTCAAGTCAATAGACTGTAGGGGTGCACATGTGGAAACAGGTGTGGTGATATATTGATGTATTTACTAATTTGAATAGAGGAAAAGCTCTTTGAATGGAGGAAAAGCTCTGATTTGTTTTGAATGGAGGAAAAGCTCTTTGAATGGAGGAAAAGCTCTGATTTGTTTGCTTATTTTAATTGTGTAAATACATACAAATACTTCCCTTTATGCTCAGTTTTCAGATACTAAGAGCACACTATAACTTGCAAAATTTCTGAAAGTTTAGTTAGTTTTCTTGCGTTGGTACAGGCTGGCTCAGCATACCACTGGTTAGAGGGCTAATGTAGTGATTAAATCAAGGGATGATGGGGCTTTACTGAGGGTGATCACAGTAGAGATGGAGGGACATGGACAGAGACAGAATATACTTGGAGATAAAATCCACAGTAATCACCATTGTATGGAATAGATGAGGATTATGTGGGACAAAAAGGAGAGGATATAGGATGTCTCCTAGGCTTTTGACTTGAGTAACTAAAGTACAGTGGTCCCAGTCCTGAGGGAGAAAATACTGAGGGAGGATTAGATTTGGGAAAAGTGGTCGAAGGAAGAGTTTGATTTCATAATCTTGGGGTTAGCTGTTTGACACACAAATAAATATGTCAAATAAAGTAATTAGAACTAAGAATCTAGAGCCCAAGGGAAAGGTCAGGGATAGAGATATAAATTTTAAAGTCAGGAGCATAAAATATCTTCTAAAAATATATATCCTTTCTTTTCAGTGCAAATTTTGAAAGCCAAGTTTTTTACTTTGAATTGGTTTGTAGCAGATAGGAATCTCAAAGGCAAATTCAGGCATGCAATGTTATAATTATTTTTAGTTTTCTAACTGCATTGAATTTTTAGCAATTAGCATTCTGCAAATTGGCAGAAACCTAATCTCAGTTCATTCAGATCTCCTGTCTTCCAGAGTAGCGTCTGATTTTGTGGAATCTTATGTAAACACACTGTCATGGGTTGAAGGTTTTGGGATCTTGGTGTTGGCAGTCATCCATGCTGGCATCTGATATTATGTCTTCATTCCTGTGTTGCGTTTAGTATTTTTGTTTACAGGTGCATTATTTGTCATTCATGATATTAAGGTCTATAAAATTTTCTGAGTTTCCCTCAGAGTCTTAGTTAATTTGTATACAGATGATTCTACTATTTCCCACAACACTGGGTCTCAAAAAACTGGAACTCTCTTAAGGTTTTTCTTCAGTTGTTACTGAGTATATAACTTGAGTGTCTTCAGGAGGTATAAAAGCCACTTCACTTTCCTATAAGAAGCTCTCTGGCTTTTCCTAAATGTCTTCTCCTTAAACACACTTACCCAAGTTTCCCAAGAATTTCTGTTTTGACCTACACTTGGGGCTTCATAAGATTTTTATTTCAGAGGAATATAAAATGTCTTGTCCATTTGTCACAAGCAGAAACGGAGAGGTCAGACCAGGCCCAAAGTCATGGTTTGTTTTTCTTCTCAGAATGATTTTCCAAAAGTTGAATGAGTGACATTTACCAGTAAGATGATTTCAGATAAAAATTCAAAGTATTTGCTTTTTTTGGCAAAAGACTATTCCAGAGTTTGGAGACCAGTAGGTCATTGTTCACACATAGTAATAATTGACCAGACATAGGTCATTGCTGTTGTCTTTTGATGGGTTGACATTGTCCAGTTATTTGTAGCTGCTTCCATTTTATATTGGCTCCCTGATGCTGAGGCTATGTGTTAGTTGTAATTTATTGCCATTCTTCTTCTGTTTTTTTCTTTATACCTTGTGTCTGCTTCACTCACTCACTTTAACTACATGAAGTATGTAGGCATTTGAGTTGGTGACCCCATTTTACTCCTGTGGTTAGTTCTGCCTAGCAGATTACCTGTTACTCATACGGTATTCACCATAATATGTCATGTATATCTTTCTACTTGCCCCATAAATGCTGAGTATTTGGTTTCCTCTAATTTCTGCTATAAAATCTATTTTATAAGTCAATGATTATTGGTTATATTAAGTTACTGAATTGGAAGAGGATCAAGGGGAGGAGAAACTAAAAGGGAAGTCATGGTATAACATATTAATAATGTATAATGTCTTCATTTTCTTCTTAGTTGTACCAGATTGGTTATCATTGAGGAAAAGAAGTAACTTATTTAAACAGAATTTTTCAAGTATATTTCATTGGTTATGCTATTACAGTTATCCCGATTTCCTCCCTCTGCCCTTCTCTACCCAGCATCCCCCTTTCCTTTAGCAATCCCCCACCTTAGTTCATGTCCATGGGTTGTGTGTGTAAGTTCTTTGGCTTCTCCATTTCCTATACTATTCTTAACATCCCCCCTATCTATCTATTTTGTACCTACCTATTATGCTTCTTAATCCCTCTATGTTCCCCTTCCTTCCCCTACCAGCTGATAAGCCTCCACTCAGTCTCCATATCTATGATTCTGTTCTTGTTCTGGTTGTTTGCTTAGTTTGTTTTTATTTTTTTAGATTCAGTTCTTGATAGATGTGAGTTTGTTGTCATTTTAATGTTCAGAGTTTTGATCTTCTTTTCCTTAAATAAGTCCCTTTAACATTTCATGTAATAATGGCTTGGGAATGATGAATTTCTTTAGTTTTACCTTGCCTGGGAAGCTCTTTATCTGCCCTTCCATTCTAAATGATAGTGTTGCCGGATCGAGTAATCTTGGTTGCAGGTCCTTGTTTTTCATCACTTTGAATACTTCTTGCCAGTTCCTTCTTGCCTGCAAAATTTCTTTTGAGAAATCAGCTGATAGTTTTATGGGAACTCCTTTGTACGTAACTCTCTGCTTTTCTCTTGCTGCTTTTAAGATTCTCTCTTTGTCTTTAAACTTCAGCATTTTAATTATGATATGTCTTGGTGTGGCTCTCTTGGAGTCCAACTTGTTGGGAACTCTCTGTGCTTCCTGGACTTATATGTCTATTTCATTCACCAAATTAGGGAAGATTTCTTTCATTACTTTTTTCAAATAAGTTTTCAATTTCTTCCTCTCCCTCTTCTCCTTATAGCACCCTCATGATTCAAATGTTGGCACTTTTGGAGATATCCCAAAGTCTTCTCATACTTTCCTCATTTTTTAAAATTCTTGTTTCTTCTTTCTGTTCTGATTGAATGTTTATTTATTCCTTCTGTTCCAAATTGTTGAATCCCAGCTTCCTTCCCTTCACTGTTGGTTCCCTGTGATTTTTTTTCACTTAATGTAGCTTTCATTTCTTCCCTTATGTTTTTGCCATACTAAATGATTTTTCTGAGCATCTTAATCACCAATGCATCTGCATCTGATAGGTTGGCTATTTCTGTTTTGTTTAGTTCTTTTCCTGGAGTTTTATCCTATTCTTCCATTTTGGCCATATTTTTTTGTCTCCTCAAGTTGGTAGCCTCCCTGTGTTTGTTTCTGGGTATTAGGTAAAGCTGCTTTGACTCCCTGTCCTAGAGCATCTGTTAAGTTGTATGGGGCAGAGCCTTAGGTATTCATCAGGGTTGGACAAGCTGCTTCACTACTTTGTGCTCTATGTGTGGAGAGAGGTTGGAGAGGGGACTGCCTGTCTTCTGGAGGTTTGCCTGACAGTTGCGCTGTTTCCAGTCACTTCACCCACTTCCCATATGCAACTGGTGCCCTTCTAGCTGTTACCCCAGTGATGATAACAAGAATGGGTAGGTTTGAATACATTCTAAGTCCATGTGGGCCCTTTAAATGGACTCTCCTGAGAAACCAGCAGTTTCTTCTGCCGCCTGAACCCCCATGGGTTTTTACCTCCAAAAGTTATGAGGATTTATCTTTCTGACACTGGAACCAAGGGTTGTGTGGTCTGGCCTGGGGCTGGGATCACTGGCTCCCAAGTATTCCTCCCGATTTTTATCCACCACATGTGAATGTGGGTCCACTCTTTCTGCTGAGGCCACCGCCACCACCTCTCCACAGCATACCATGTCCCCTCCCTCCATCCTGACTCCACATCTCCATCCCTCCTACCCATCTGGTGAATATGGCTTCTTTAAATTCTTGGTTTTCAGACTTTCATAAAGTTCTATTTTCTGGAAGTTCTGGGTGTTTTTTGCTTTGAGGTTAGTTGTAATTCTTCTTGTGATTTCACGAGGAGGTGAAGCATATCTATCTACACCTCCATCTTGACCGAAAGTCCTCTTCCTCCCTCTAGGCTGGCCTTTCAGGCAGCTCCCCAGCAGGACAAACAGCAGCCTATATAGAGAAAATTTAATAAAAAAGATTGTTAATCAAGTACTAGAGAATTGTAAAGGCAAAGAATGAATACTAAAATATTATGATGATAGCAGCTACAGAAAGTAACTAATTTCTGCTATGGCTTGGGGGAAAAGGTAAAGGTGTGGAATTATTTGAAATTATTAATACTTAGATGCTTAGAAGAGAATCTCTGAACCCCAGACTTCTGAAGAGAAGATACTTCCCAGCTGGTGCTGGTGCCTCTGAGGGGTACCATTGGGCTGGAACCAGACCTTTGAAGAGAGGTACCAGCTCTCTGATTGGGCAGTGGTAAATTTAATTGCAAGTGTTGAAAAAAACTTCATACTAAATACAGCAGGGTCCAATGGAACAAACAGATACTGCCAAGTTAAAAAATAAAAATAAAACTTTGCTAGTATGACACTAGCAATAACTGAAAGCCAAACAGAAAAAAGAAAGACCAATGTCTGGCTCCTCTCCTGGTCTTCCAGTCTTTTAATATGATGCCAGCTGGCAAAATAGAAATGTGCCTTGAGAGAGCCAACAGAAGTAAAGTATAAAAAATTGGACTTGGAGTGAAGAGATAATAACTGATATACTAGTAAATCTTTTATCCTCACAAACAACAGCAGCAACAACAACCAAGAACAACAAAACACTAAATTGCCATCTGTGCCCTCCCCCTCAACTGCAAGAGGAAGTGCCCCAGGTCTCTGTTCAAAATTGTAATAGTCATGATGAATGAAGCACATGGCTGAGGAAATAGCTTATTTCCTAGGCTGCAAAAGGCCAAATACATAAATGATGTGGTTAGGGTAAACACTGAACTGCTTAAACAAATACCTTTCTAGAATATAGTAGCTTCAAAGTGATAGAAGTTAATTTTTCTCTCAGGGGAAAATTTTCAGGTTTGGGGGTTGAAGAGTTGCTCTTCTCCAAATGGTCATTCACAGGTTCAGGTGCCTTTCTCCTTATTGTGCACCATCCCTCATATTCTTTTGCCATCCTGATTAAAGCTGGATTGTAGGTTTATTCATGTTTCTAGCTTAGGGAAAAGAGAACTAAAGAAGAATTACAGGAAACAATTTCCTAATAAGCTAGTGAAGAAGTTTTACACGGGCCAGTCAACTCATGTGCTACTGGGAAGAACTTAGTTAAGTGACTAAGAATAGCTGAAAGAGAGGCGAGAAATAGCTGAAAAAAAGGCTAAATATCCACGGAGAAGAGAAAGGATTTGGTGGACAACTTCTAGTTTGACAAGTAAATGTAGATAATAGATAAGTTTTCATTTCTCCCAAAAAGGCTTTATTTATGCCTTTCCTCCCTCACTTTCCCTGGACTTCAAGATCAGGGAGCACTTTACTTGTAATGAGATTAACTTCTGGTACACCCTGAATGAAAGTAGAGCTGTATGTGTTTTTGAACAAGTGTCTTTGCTTAAAGGCAGTAAATGATGATAAATTATTAAATTTATCATCGTGAATTCTTGTCATGACATCTTTCTGTGCAAAATTATTATGTAATATCTAGCAAAGAGGAAAATGGGTGCAAAAAGGAACTTTACTTTTATGGTCCTATGATTGTCATAGTTCTAGTCTGGATCCTCTTTCTGGTTGCCAAACATGTCCCAAACTTCTCTTACCTTCAGCATGAAGTTCTCTTTTCAGATATAGTTTAACATGCAATTTTCAACATCATTTCATGATAAACAAAGACCATTTTGTGCCTTTATACTCTGAAGGCTAAATTCGAACACTATTTTTCCAGGTTTGGCAGGGCTCATTTTTTGTTTCACTACAGAAAATAGCCTCTTCCTCCAAGCTCAAAAGTGCATTTTTGGCCAAGAAGAGTTGCTATGGTTTGATAGTTATCAAGGTGTTCCTCTGGCTTTGGTGACTAGAGCTACTAACAACTACTGTAATTACTCATTCCTTTTTAAGTATAGGCCAATTCCCTTTTTTTAGAAATTTAAAGTTCAAGATAGACACCTTAAAACCACCTTCCATGTTGTTCCTTTTTGTCTGTGGGAATCAGAATTTAAATCTATCCCTCAAGCTCCAACAAGGCCATGTTTATTTGCATGAAGAAATGGATACCATCCTGTAGCATCTTTTTAAAATTCAGTGTCATATCAGTCTACTGAGATCTCTAAAATCATCAGTAATTTTTAAAGTTTCTTGTCATCTCTGTATACTATTTCCTCCTGACAGATTTCAGCTCTTCCTTAAAGATCACTTAGCTTGAGTTTAGAGTTTTAATCAGTTCATGTTGCAGATATACAGAGCAAAAGAGTTCCTTGCAACCTCAAATTCACATCTACTTTGTAGGAGATAAATATTTCAAGCCAGTAACACATATACGTAAGACATATGACTTTTCCTTTATATAGCCCTTCCTTTCTATTCTGAGCTTTAATCTTCTTACCATTATATTCTTAAGATGCAGCCTAAAGTCTGATACAGAATAAGTGTTCTATAAATACTTTTTAAACTAATGAATGCTAAGAATAGCCATACCTGAAATACTAGTCATCAAAACTGATCTAAATAAGGTAGTTACAACCTTCCCTATAATTTAATATGTAAAAATATAATGGTAGATGGGGAAAATTTATAATAGTAAGTATCCTTCCCTAAAGTGTCCCAGGAGAAATAAATGACCTTAGTGAATAGTATATGTATCTAATAGATATATATCGGGAAACAATTCTGCATTTATTTGTATGCTTTTTCTTTAACCTGAAAGTGCTACAATATCTGTGAAATTGATATATTTTTAAATATTTTATTTATTTACTTTTAGAGAGAGGGGACAGTGGGAGAATTAGAGGGAGGGAAACATTGATATGGGAGAGAAACAGCAATTGGCTGCCTCTTGCATGTCCCCAAATGGGGACCTGACCTTCAACCCAGGCATGTGCCCTGCCTGGGAATTGAACCGGGGACCTTTCGGTTCACAGGCTGGCAGTCAATACACCAAGCCACACCAGCCAGGGCTACAATTGATATTTTAAAATATTCTCTTTTCCACCTCCTTCATTCATTCATTCATTCATTCATTCATTCATTCATTCATTCCTTTATTTATTTTTACATAAATAACAGAAACAGCATCAAGGAACAAACTGCAGTGCCCTGAGGACATTTGTCAAGAGAAGGATACTGTACTTAGATTTATTAAAACACAGCCACAATCTTCAACAGACTTTGCAATAACAGTGTTTACATAACTAAATACAGCAGGGAACTCATTAAATGGCAAAAAAAGGAGTCAGGGCTGAATGTCTGCATTTGCCATTTCCCTAACTAGGAATTAGTGGAATTCCAATTACAAGATGATAAATCACAATTTGCCAACTCAAGTAAGTTTTTATGACTAAAGAGACTGCCATTTCCCTGTTTCTTTCCTCTGGAATTTAGAAAGAAAAGACTAAAAAGGGATAAAATGGGAAGAAATATAAGATTTGGAAACTTACTTAATATTTACTTTGTATCTTGAATGATTGAAAATTTTATTTTTGCCATTTTTATTATTGTTTATAGTGAAGAAACATTGGATGTAAATTTTAGTCTTTATAAAGTAACGTGTGCAGGAAATTTCTTTCAACTTTTTCCATGAATCAACTTACTTTCTTTTCAGAAGCTCCATTTCACTAGGTTACAGAAACTTAATCTTAGCCTGTTAAGGACTCTCTTGCCAATTCCTCACGACCATATCTGAGCTCAGTGAGAAGCATCAGTAGTACTGAGGGCTGGTGGTGGACCATCTTCTTCCATGGCATGTATAAGTAAGTCTGCAGAGGCATCCAATGATATTCCCTTATTGCCCAGTCCTCAGCCAAGGAGTCCATGTTAGTTGCTACTGTTTTTTTAAATTAGTCTTTATAGTATTTTTTTGCCATTACCATTTAGTCCCTTTATACCCACTTCCCCCTTCCAGTCACCACACTGTTGTCCATGTCCATGAGTTCTTTTTCCTTTTTGCTCACTTCCTCTACCACCTAACCACCTCTCACATAGCTATTGTCCTGCTCTCCATCTATGAGTCTGTCCTCTTCTTCCTTGTTAGTTCAGTTTGTTCATTATTCCGCCGACTGCATAATCTGTTTCCCCTTGCAGCTTGCATGCTCATTTGGAAAATAAGAGAACCTACATAGCAACACAAATAATTATAAAATTTACAAATGTTATAAGTGGAGTGAAGAAAAAGTACAAGATGCTGTGAAAAAAAATAAAAACAATTTCTAATACCAAGGCCTAGACTAATTTGAAGGAGAAAGGAATACTTTCTTAAAGAAATGATTATTGAACCGAGGTCTGAGGATATATAAGAATTGAAATTAATTATATGAAGGGGATATTAATTATTAATAAAGAAGGTTATGGAAAGAAGGAAGAACACATTCAAAAGTCTATGAAAGAAGAACAGTTTGAGAAATTAAGAGTTCAGTGTGTCTTAAGCATAAAGACTAAGAATAGAATGCTAAAAGCAGGATTTTAACCAGGCTCTGTAGGCCATGGCAAGTATTTTGTTTTTTTTTATTCCATGATCAATGGAAATGGAATTGTTTTTAATAATATGATATGTGAGAGGCTGCAACAGATTTTGTTTTGAAAAGATTGCTCTAAGGTGTGGAGAACAGATTGGAGGAGAAGAAGAATATACTTGAGGAAACAGGAATGGTGATAACATAAGGTAGGATAAGATGAGCCGCTGAATGATGTAAATTGATTTTGGAGATTAAAGGGCAGGGTAGAGTAAGAAAATGACTCTCAGCATACGGAAATCTAGAACACGATGGATGGAACTGCTTATCGTTTGATAGGATTATGTTTAAGGATTGTACCACATATTTGACTCTCTGTTGGATGTGACTTGACTTTGAGTGATCCAAGTACAAGTGGTAAGGTGGTGGATTTTCATGAGGATCTTGAAATCATGAGAAAAGCCCTCTGGTGCCTTGTGATCCACAGTTATTAATTCATTGAGCTGTGGTAAGTGATGCTGTCTAAATGATTCAGTATAATTTTAAATATATATTTTAATATATATTTAATATATTAATATGTTAATATATAAATTAATATATTATCATATATTATACATTAATTAATATAGTAATATATTTAGTAATGTGTTGACATATATAATATATATAAATATATATGAATATATATATTTCCCAGCTACATCTGTGCAGATCGAATAGAGATGTTTTCAGTTAACAAAAGAAAAGTTCTTGGAAGCCAAAATTTGGAAAGATTTAGTCTCAGTATTCTAATACATTGAATCACTGGCATTTTTCATTGTTCTTTTGTTCTGCTGGATATACATCCACACACTTTAGTTCTGAGAGTTGGGGCATTTGTGAATAATTTATTTTTGAACAAATATGGAAATCTAAAGAACCTATTTTAAGTGGCAACTGTAATTAAATGATAAATGAAACCATTTTCATTAGGATACTATTACAGGGTTTCACAAGCTTTAGGTTAGATTGTAAGTTCCTCAAGGTCAAGATCTGCTTTTCCTCTCTCTAAATGGTGCCCAATGCACACAGACACAACGTTTATGCATAATATATAGAATTTATGCTAAAAAGCACTGCATTGATATTATTATATTATGTTCCTCCAACAACCTAATTTTATATATATATATATATATGTTTTGCTCACTAGGGACCTTTTTCTCTCCAAAGTAGTATATCTGAAGAGATAGAATCTATGCTTTCTGTCCTACCAATACCTGTTAGCAGGCAATGAGAATCTGGCAGTTCTTTTGGCAATTTACATCAGGTAACTCTTCAGATGCTTAAACCAAACATTGAAGACACACATCAGGAAGGCAGCTAAACCCACATCTTGGGGACCAGGAAGAAGTTGCACACCTAGAGGAAATGTTTAACTTATAAGATTTTCAAAATCGCACATACAATGCTCCACAAAATGAAGTGAATAATTATTAAGCAATTCATGAGTCATTGATAAAATATTGAAGACAGAGAAAAGATACTTTTGTGGAATTAAAAAGAGAGGCATCGTAATTTTAGTTGAAGAAATTGGAAGTCCTTATCATTTATTAGTTTTTGTTAAAATCTAATTTTATGGATTAGTGATTGCTTGCCAGTTATTTTAGATAAAAGCAGTTATTTTTTATTTCTTATACATAACACATAGATATTTAAATCTCCTAACTCCTATTTATTAAAAATAGGAAGTTTTTGCTTATGATGGTAATGAAGCAAGAGAGAAATTTGACAAAAATATGAAACAATGATTTTCAAGAGACTGCATATCAGACAGTGAAGGAACACCATTCTTGGGAGACAGGAAACAAATGATGTAAGCCCTAAAGTTGTTCCAGGTTGCTGTATGGGTAATTTCTAGAACACAGAACAGGGAGAGGAAACCTGAGCAAAGCCAGCTGGTCCTCTTGAATAGAGGAGATAAAGCTGAGAGTCAGGGAAAACCACAGAGTTTAGAGTAGTGGACAGAAGAATACACGGAAATACAATGCTAGAAATTTGCATAATGCTTGAATATTCAGCTGAATATTGATAAAAGGATATATTTGAGGAAACTACCTGAGGAAAGAAACACTTAAAAGGATTTCAAGGAATAGTCCTGAATCTTACACAGGGCTGGGAATAGTTTCTGTTTCTCTAGTCAGAAGGGGAAACTTTAGAAATCATGGGGTATTGGTTAGAGTAATCAAAAGGATTTTGTCTCAGTAGTGAAGCAAAATTAGCCACCGACTTAACGATGTCCTGGTATTGCTTAAAAACACTTAAATCCGGTCTTAAATGAAGTAAAATATTTCCAATAACTTCATCACAACCAGAATAAAGCTCGAGAATATTTACATTATATAAAAATATGCAGTGTTGAACAAGGTAAATCACAATGCCTGGCATTCATTTTAAAAAAATTGCAAGCATACAAATAAGCTCAAAAATACAGTCCGTAGCCAAGAGAAAAATTATTCAAGTAAAACAAACAGAGAAATGCCATAGATGATAGAGTTAGTAGAGAAGGTCAGTAGAACAGTTCTTATAACTATTTCTTATGTTCAAGAAGCTAAGTAGAGATGTGGAAAATATTTTTAAAAATCTAAATCAGACTCCTAGAGATGAAAAACTCAGTGTCTGAAATGAAAACTGGACCATATGGAATTATTGGCAGAATACACATTGCAGAGAAATATTTTGGTGAACTTGCAAACAGAATGAACAGAGCATCAATGAAATATACAGGGCAGTTTTAAGCAGTGGAACATTCTTGTAATTGGAGACTAAAGGAGAGCGTAAAAAGGGAAAGAAAAAAGTATTTGAAGAAATAACAGCCATTTTCCACAAAATTAGATTTTTTAAAAATTTAAACTCATAGATTCAAGAAACTAAAAGGCAAAACAGCAGGCATGAAGAAACATGAAGAATACCACAGGAAGGCACATCATAATTAAATTGCTCAAACAGAAAAAAATACAGATGGGAAAAATAGAAAACAAAAAGAAAGATGTAGTTTTAGATGTAACCATATCAATCATCACATTAAAAGGAAGATATTTATATATTGGATTAAAAAAAGCAAGACTAAATTATATGCTTCCCACAAGACATGTATTGTAATTACAAAGACACAAGAAGATTACAAAGTAAAATGATGGAAACAAGTAGAACATGGTAATAGTAAAGAAAACCATTATGTCTATACTAAAATAGATGTAGAGTTCAGAATAAAGGATTTTATCAGGAATATAAAGCATTATTTCTCAATGATAAATGAGTCCATTCATCAAGAATATATACCAGTATTAAATGTTTGTGCACATAAAACCAACCCTTCATAACATATGAAACAGAGAAATAAACAGGGAAATAAACAGATTTTCAACTTTTGTTAGACTCAGAAGGTAAAAAAATATCATCAAGGAGATTGAAGATATGAACAACATTGCAAACAAATTGTCTAGTTGACATTTACAAAATCTTTCTCTTGACAACAGTGAAAAGCACATTCTTTTCAAGTTCAAACAGAGTATTTATCAACATAAACCATATGTATGCCATAGAACAGTCTCAAATTTAAATAGATAAGAGCCATACAATGTATGCTGTCTTATTACAGTGAAATTAAATATGAAATCAATAACAGGAAGATATCTGGAATACCAAAATTATTGAAAATTAAGTAATATACTTTTAAGTAACCCACAGGTCAAAGAATAAATCTAAATAAATTAAAAAGTAATCAGAAGTGAATAAAATTAAAAACATAACCATCAAAAATTGTGGGATGGATACAGCTAAAGAAGTACTTAGAAGGTGAGTGGATAAACACATTGTGAGATGTCTATGAGCTGAAATACCGTATGACTCAGAAATAAATAGGAATGAATTATTAACATGTACAACATGCATAAATCTCAAAATAATTATGATGAATAAAAGAAGCCAGACAAAAACAAGTGTATACTCTACTCCTGAGAATTTATAGAAAATGCAAACTAATCAATAGTGCAGAAGGCAGAACAGTGGTTTCCATGTGACACCTGGGACAGAAATGGATGGGAAGCAGGGATTACAGACTAGAATAAGGATACATTTGGGGGTGGGATGTGAAGAACATCTTTATTATCTTGATTATGTTGGTGGTTTCATGAACCTACATGAATGTCAAAACTTATCAATATGTACACCTTTACTATTTTCCATTTATTATATGTCAATTATACCTTTAATAAACTTGCTAAAAATCAGTAATGATATAAGTAGTGGTAGTAATGGACTAAAGTGGCATAGCCTATTTCTACATAACTCCTGAGAGAGGAGGCATTGCACAAGACTTCTGATGCTAGAAGTGTCACAGGAATAAACCTCCCTTTCTTAATTTATCAAAATAAGGTTTTTATTGAAATAAGTTAGTAGTTCAAATATACGTTGATCTGCCATCGATGCATCATACATTCTATTTCTCAAAGCTTCTCAAAGCTTTTCTATTCTATTTCTGAATAGAAAATCTGTGAGCTATGATGTAATTCTAATTTTCATCAATCTTAGCATTTTCCACTTGTAGTATTTCACTTTGATATCTGAAGATGTGTTTATCTTGTTGATTAAAACTATAAACTATTGGAATAATCTTGATGCTCAGGATGAGTCTTAAAAATGCACCAGCATAAAACTCTGTTGTCAAGCTGAGTTGATAGATGTATTGTGTCCAAATAGATGGTAGCAGATAATGACCTCTGTGAAGCTTGCAAATGGTTACTAGATTTTAAGGAACTAGACTAGTTTATCAGATCAGACACCCAGCTTGTTTTGGCCAGTGTTAGAAAATATATCCAGTGCCTAGCACAGCATCTCTTAAAAGCCAAGTGCTTCTGAATAGTTGGATGAATGAATGAGAGAGAAATGTATCACGACTGTACACTGCAGAATTCGAGGTTGAAACACCCCTTTTTGTTGATAGGAAAAAGAATGGCTGTAACAGCAGCAACAACAAAACACCTTCTATCCCTAACCCCATGGTACAGGAATTTTACTTAAGGTAAAATAACTTGACTTGGTTTTCCAAGGATGTTTCTGAGTTACATATTGACTCTAGACCTTGTACTTTACATAGTAGTGTGACCTGTCACTGATATTTTCTAGAGGAGTCTATCTCAGAGTTAAAATGTTGATGCCATAACCTCTAAAGGTGATAGCATCGGTGAGTTCAGAATAACCCGTCATTTCCCATCATATTAAGGATAAATTCCAAAGACCTTCTCATAGTCTACCTGTAAGGCCCCAGATAAACTACCAACCTCAATTTCTACCATCTGTTTCCCTTTACCTGCTATTATGTATTCACACATGCCTCATTTTCATTCATAGAACATACTAAGTACATTCCAATCACAGGGCTTCTGCGAGCCTATTTGCTTTGATTGAAGTAGTCCTCATTTGATAGTTTCATGGGTTCTTTGACTTTGTCCAGAATTTAGAATTATGTACATAAATATGTATTTGTTCAGTTTTTCAATACATTTAAAACCAAAATGAAAAAGTTGCCATACATCGAAATTTGTGACAATTTTAAATGTTCCTATGCTATTTTATTTTCCAGCTATTCATGATGACATAAATGCTGACTAACTTAGCCATTGTCTATTCTACTTAGAACATAAAAACATTAAAACCAGAATAAAAGTTTCTCATCTAATAATGTGGTATGCAGAAAGTTGAGTTTCATTTTCTGAGGTTCATTTTATAAGCTAATTAACCTTTAACTTAAAATGATACTCACATTACTTCCACTTTTATCTCAATTTTAATCTTATTATTGCTTATAAATGGTTTCTTCCTGAGTCAGTTGTTTTATTTTTGGTTTTGATAAAAACCCATTCTATATTGCATGAAAATCTAAATGGACTTCTTTATTCTGTTGGTAACATAGGCATTGGAATATTCATTTGCTTTAAAAATATTTGAATAGATAGGTACACATACATTTGTCTTTAGAATTTTTTCTTTTTTCCCTTCTTCCTCCTTAAAAAATCCACGACATGTTTTATCTGCTACAGTTGATGTCCTTACAATTGGTTTACACTAAAATGGAAGGTATCTCTTACCACCAGTTTTTGTGTCCAAATGCCAAAAATTTTGAAGTAGTGTTTTCATTTTTACACATGAATTTCAATCTGTCCTATAGAAGAGAACCACAACTATACTTCAGTTGCATAATATGAATGGCCACTAGAAAAACTAAAAGCTGGTAAAATGTGTTTAATTCAATGAATGCTAATTCATATCTGTCCTTATTCAAAGACAGTATTTACTGGATCCTCTTAACAGGCAAAGTAATATAATAGCATATATTAAAACAAACATCAAAATATTGTCCAAAAGCTTTCAGAGAGGCAAGCAGTAGTGGGAACCATTTGGAAAAAAAAACAACAAACTTTTCTCTGGACTTAATGTAGAAATAAAACAAAATTAAAAATAATTATTAAATCAAAGAACCATGATAAATGAAACTTGGTGACCAGGTATACATATTTTTAAATTTAAATGCTGGTTGAAAGAAAAGAAAAATATGGCAAGTAGAAGCATAGAATGTGATCATTGGAAGGGCCCTAGGAAATTGCTTCTTCATTTAACAAACTTATGAACACGATATGTACCAGCACTAGGGTTGTGAGCAAAATTGTGCAAGTCCAACTCTATCGTGTTACCACCTATGAAATCTTGGTTGGATTGTATAACCCCTTTGAAATTGAATTTCCTCTATAAATGATTATAATGCGGCCTTACTTAACTTTAAGGATTACTGTGGAAATAAAATAATAGATGACAAATATGACTATTTTTGCAGTTAAGAACAGAGGTCCGGGGAAGTTTCATGACCTATTTAAGGTTACTCTGTAGTTAATGACACAGACAGGCTTAGAATTCAGGTTTCAGAAACCCTAGTGTTGTTTTTTTTCTGCTGTGCCAGTAAGAAGCGTATCTCGAAAGAGCAGAAGGTGCAGGTTGTAGGAATATTGGGAAATGTGGCAAGAAAACTTCCAGGTTATCAGTGTCTTTTGGAGTGAAGATAGGCATTCCTCACTCCCCAGGAAGTCCCCTGGACCTGGTATGAAGGACACTGAGAAATTCAGCACAATGCTAGTATTAGGCATTTTCAATACTGAGAAGAGCAAGATTGACTGACACAGGAGATTTTTAAGCTTGTTTTCAAATGCTGTTCATAGTGTGAATATACCTCATTTATATTGAGTTCAAAACAATTTTTTTAAAGAAAACAAGAATTCAGTATAAAATTGAATTTAATAACTCTGGTAAATCAATTATCAAAACTGCTACCCTTTATCAAATAAAGATCAATACTTGCATCACTAATACTGCTATTTCTGAGCCATTTTTCCTATTCAAATCTGTATTTAGTTAGGCAGCTGTAAATATGGATGTTAAATTGTGTCACCTAATAAAATAAATTACTTTTCTTACTAAAAAAATGTCAAATTCCTGTCAATACATCTATTTGCACAGTTTTTATAGCAGCTCTTCACATCTCTCTCATTCCTCTCCATTGTTAATGGAAATGCTTCTCCATTCTCTTTAAGATGCTTTAAAAATTCTTCACGCTGTGTTGTATATTGAATCATTGAATTCAGTGGGGAAAAATAAGATTTCTAACTTGTTTTGGTAAGATCTTTGCCTTTTAGAATCATCAATTAATTGCACGTGCCAAGTAGCTAAGGACTCTTCCTCCTTAGAAAACGTGTCTCAATATATTGGGTCTTGTCTCGGTGTTATGTGTCTTCGCTGTTGTTGTGCAGCCCTCGTATGCTCCATTTTTTGCAATCTTAGCTCCGTTGCCTCTAGACATCTCTAGTCATACAAGGTTCATTCACATTCAGAACAGAGTAAGTTAGACATTTATACATAATGCATCATAAAGAAGATCTTGAGCCCAGGGTAATAAACAGTGAAGATGAAGAAGTCCCTGATGGTTGGCAAGAGGGAGACTGAGAACTAACATGTGTATGGTGGCCCTCGCAACATGTGACATGTCCTAGAGACAGCATTCCAACCTTCCCCCCACCTGCTTGCAGGCAGAGCTTCACAATCTAATGAGAAAATAAAAGCCTTCAAATCTTCAGAAACAAAATTCTCATAAGGTAAATATGGAAAGTGTAAAAGGTATGTCTTCAAGCAGTCATATTATTATGCAATTATAATTGAAGACACTAAATTTGACTACTTAACATACCAGTTTCAAGCAAAACCAAAGTTAAGCAAAGATAGTTTTGGAGTTATCGAATATCAAGAAACTTCTTCAGCTGTTTTCAAGTTTCTAGATGGTTTATACAGTGAATTAACATAAACTCTAAACATTTGTTCGGACACACTTCCTCCATTTTAGTTGGAGACATTTTGACCGTTGACTCTTTTTTCAGACATGCACTATAAGATTATGAATTCACAGTGAATGAATGAGTCGGCTGTTCTGTGATCTGTATCATCAAGACCAACCCTCCTACAATTAGTATCACACATAAATGATGTTTTGATTAGCATAATGAATGAACTACTAAATTTATTTAAATTCTTCTGCAGGAAAATATTTTAAAAATCCCTTATGTGCCAAAAAAATTGGATGAATTTGGATAGAAAGCAAAGCAAAAGGTTCTGAAAGCTCATGCTGCTTGAATTTCATCAGACTTCTTTCTGTGCTGGACAACTAGAAGCACAGCTACTACTGTCAAGGTCATCATTTGCATCACTGAGTACAACCTTATAGCACTGAAAAGTGGGGAAAAGAAGTGAAGGAAGATCTTTCCCCTCAGCTGTGGTAGCTAGGATATCTCATAAGTATTATCAATATACAAGATAAGAACTAGAGTTATGGCTAATAAAATACAAAGTATTTTCACATCTCTTGAGAGAGAGCTAGAACTTTTAAAGCAATCCCATCCTCAGCATGTTAAAGGAATACAAAATAGCAGTTATTAAATGCACAAATGCATGTAACATTTATTTTCTTTAAGTGATCTCTACAATGGATGTGCCTTTCTCAATTGGTATGTCTGCTAGGTAAACTGAACAAAAGACTTCTACTATAACAATAAACCTGGAGAAGAGAATTTTGGATGTTATTTAACTTATTTTCTTGCCATTTTGTAGAAGAGAAAACT
Source organism: Carollia perspicillata (assembly GCA_004027735.1). Taxonomy (NCBI): domain Eukaryota; kingdom Metazoa; phylum Chordata; class Mammalia; order Chiroptera; family Phyllostomidae; genus Carollia; species Carollia perspicillata. The sequence continues at coordinate 65,472 of PVKM010001672.1, forward strand.
GAGGCTTAAAAAGAATAGTTCACACACTCAGTTGATGTTAAAGTCAGAACTCAAACCCAAGGCTGAATTTCAATCCAATGATCTTTGCTTTACACACTTTGACTGGAGAATAGAAATAATTCAGCAAGCTTGAGTTAACAGCAGTAGAAAGCCCTGGAGAGAGAGCTGTCTTGATTAGAAATACTGATTGCTGCTGTGGTTTGAATTCTGAAGTACCCCGCATGCATTTTGCATGGGCACAAGCTAATCAGAACAAACTATAAAGCTGCCATCTCAGGTGGCAGAGGGATGCACAGGTGTGGCACTGGGGATACTTCCCCTGACACCAGATTGGTCTCTTTGTTGAAAATCAGCCACATGGGCTTTTTACTGGTTTTGTAAGACAGCAGGGAGGAAAGTCTTTCACTTCAAACACAGTTGCACAGGAAAGGTGAAAGAGATATTTCATTAAGATGAGACATTGGGATTTTGTGGTCTTCAGAGCAATGCCCAGATGGAGTTTGTTCACAGTCAGCTTGTGCGAGCAGATTTCTAGGAGATGATGGAAAGGAGGATTTGTCTGTACCAATTCTCTGCTGTGTTAGACATAACTCTGACATCTTTTCCCTGCACAGGATCCTGTGGGGAATGCTCTGCTACCTACTTCAAGCCAGACTTACAACACCCAGCCGGCTCCAGTAATGGTATGGTGGACTCCACAGTCTTAGGGTCTCCAGGAAAGCAATTTTTACATGTCACTGAACTCCCTATCTCCAGTCTCACCCCACATCCCAATGAAAACGTCTGTCCTCTTTTCTTCACAATGGTGTTTCTAATAAAAAAAAAGAGATACTTATCTCTTTTTGCTGTTTATCAGCATTTATTTCAATGTTGCCTCATCAATCACAACATAAATTAAAGATGATCAGTAATCGTGTGATAATTTGCCAACTTCCTAAACTCAACACTAGCTTTGTCTTGCCTCCAGGGCTCTGCAAACACTGCCCCCATTTACTTAACTGTATCTGCATCTTCCCAGCTTGCTGTAAAAATCTGGGCATTCTGAAAATACTGGCTCAGCTTTGCTTTTCTACATGTAGCTTTCTCTCCTGAAGGCTGGCTGTGTTCACGGAGCTCTGTAGGTACACTGCCAAAGGCACAAGCTTCCAAAGGCCCAGCAAATGCTTACAGGGATGTGCTACCGCTTTCAAAAAGCTTGATATGATTTGATTTGGGGTTTCCAAAAAAAAAAGGATAGAACCCAGGGCCTACAAAAATTTTAAAATGGTCTTGCTAAAGCCAGGGATAGTTAAAGCCTTTCCTTATATTTGGAAATGTGTTTATTTTCACTCATTACATTCAATTGTCTAGACAGTTATCTAAGCTACACGGTTAAATTGTTTTGGAGAGAAACTATATTCTTAGTGTCTGGCTCATTGTAGATTTTCCTGACCCATTATAGATTTTCACAGATGTTGGTAAGCTGTGTTGAATTTCATAAATATTAAAGTTGGTCTCTGAGCACAGAAGCATTGCAGACACTGGTCAGAGGAGTGTCCTGGACCTGCTCAGAGTGAGGAGTAGTACACAGCTCTGTAGTTTTCCAGCCTCCCAGCGGTCGTGTGTAATGGGAGGGAGGGGGGTGGTGGTGGGCCGGGGCACAGTGGCAGGTACGGGGAGGGAGAAGTTCGAGAAGCACCTGACAACCTGTGCTTTTTGAGAACAAAGACTGTCAAAGGACATCAGTCAAACAAGTGGGGCTGGTGTTGTGCCAGTGGGAGAAAGATTAAGTCACATACAAGTTCTTTTTCTTCAGTAATAATAGATTCTTGTGCTCAGGACAAACTGACCGGGTTTGCAAATCCTTTATTCAGAAAACTACTTCCTTTATCTAAGTACTCCTGCTAAGCATCTTACAGAAATAAGTGTGTGATACTGCATATTCGAAATCCTGACCTGTTGGTGGAATATTGTTCTTTTGTGAAATGTTCACTTCAGGTTACTTAAAGGTCATTCAACTCTCCTATGATATATTATACTATTATTAAATATGTATGCCATCCCATAAGATTTCTAAGCAAAGCAGATTAGCAGAAATGAGACTTGTACATTATTCACAGAATAGTCTCTTCATCATTTCAGGAAAGAATTTCACCATTAAGTGTACTGTCTCCTATTCAAGTTTTTAAGAAGACGATTTGACATTTATACTTCTTTTTTTTCTTTTTAAGGGACACTTTACAGCTTGTCAGATAAGATAAAAATGTGACAAGACATGACCTTTCTTTGATGTATAAATTGTATTGCAATATGAGAACATGAATTAAGAAAGGTTTTGTAGTAAGCTCTCTTTTATTTGTTTTCCTTTCCTTTCCTTTTATATTTGTATTGATATTTCAAATCGTGTTTCAAATGAGAAGAAGAGAAAAAAATATACAAAGTGCAATGGATTTAAATAAAATATAAAATTATTTTATAACCTACTTTACCCTAGCTTTGCTTTCTGTAGCTCTACAAATTTAGTTGTCTTAGCATATTGTTTCAGCAACTATAAGCATTTTATGATATTCCACATCATAGATTATCAGGGAAATACAATTCCAAACGACAAGGAAATACCACTACATACCCTCTAGAGTGACTAAACTCTGCAACGCAGACAACACTGAATGCTGGTGAGAATGTGAAACTATGAGAACTCCCATTTGCTGCTGCTGGGAATGCTAGAGGGTACAGCCACTTTGGAAGACGGTTCAGTGGTTTCTCACAAAGCTAAACATATTCTTACCATATGATCCAGCAGTCACTTTCTTTGGTATATACCCAAAGGAGGTGAAAAGTTATATCCACATAAAAACCTGCATATGAATGTTTACAGCAGTTTTATACAAAATTACCCAAACTTGGAAGCAACCAAGATGCCCTTCAGTAGGTAAGTTAGTAAATAAACTATAGTACATCCAAACTATGGAATGTTATTCATGACTAAAAATAAATGAGCTATCAAGCCATGAAAAGACATTGAGGAAATTTAAATGCATATAACTGAATGCATATATCTGTAAAGGCTATCTACTGTGATTTTAACTGTATGACATTCTGGAAAAGACAAAACTATGGAGACAGTAAAAGCAATCAATGGTTGCCAGGCGTTGTTTGAGGTGAGCAGGGAGGGGGGCAGTGCGGGGATGAATAGACGGAGCACAGAAGATTTCTAGGGCAGTGAAACTGTTCTGTTTGACGCCATAATGAAGAGGGTGTGGCATCATCCATTTGTTCAAACTCATAGAATGAACTATAATTTAAATGATGGACTTTTGGATAATTATGATTTGTCAATGTAGGTTCATCAGTTGTAACAAATGTATTACTTGTGTTGGGGATGTTGATAATTAGGAAGGTTATGTATGTGTAGGGTCAGAAGTATATGGGACATCTCTGGACCTTTCTCTCAACTTTGCTGTACATCTGAAACTGTTCTAAAAAGCTAAAGTATTTTTTAAATTTATTTTTAAAGAGAGGGGAAGGGAGGGAGAGGGAGAGAAACATTGATGTGTGAGAGAAACATCAATTGGTTGACTTTTGCACGCACCCCAGTGTGGGTACCAAGCCCACAATTGAGGCATGTGCCTTAACCAGGAATCAAACTGGCAACCTTTCAGTTTGTGAGACAACGTCCAATCAACTGAACCACGCTGGTCATAGCGAAGAGCTAAACTCTTAATAATTAAAAAAACATATAAAATATAAACTATTAATATTTTTGCACTGATTACATGTTGAAATAATATATTTACATATTGGGTTAAGTGATAAATGAATGCTGAAGTTTTATAAGAAATATGATCTTACATAGCACCAGGGTGTTCGTTTCATGGTGCTTGTTAATCACAAAGGTATAAAGAGAATAACTTTAGAGCTGAAGAAACTGGGAACCACATCACCTTAACCAAGTAATCAAAGATGAAATCACCAGTAATAGAACTAATGGGCAGCATATGTTCACTGATATGATGAACTAAGAAGGAAATAACATCACCTTCGTGGTACTCCTGACAAAATAATGTGTAAGATAAGTCTTGTAATGTGTGAGCAGCAGAAAAACACATTCTATAAAATATCTGGTTTGTACTCTTCAAATATGTCATGATCATGAAATAAAAACAATTTAGAAATGTTCCAGATTAAAAAAGACTAAAAAGACATGACAGTTAAACTGTAATAAGCACTCCTGGACTCAAAAGAATGTTATATAAGCAATGAGTTGAAGAAAATTGGCAAATTTTGGAACAAGGTCTTTGGATTAGATATTATAATAAAAATAATTGCATGATTTTGATTATTGTACTGTAGTTTATAAAAACAAGTTTTTGGTTTTAGGAAATGTGAACTGATGTGTCAAGGTAAAAAGGAATTTCATGTCTAAATCTTTTTTACTTCTCCACTTTAAAAAATACCCTCAGTGCAATATTGAAAAGAAAACAAGCATTTAAATACTGCCTCTAAAAGGTTGTGCATTCCATTTATTACTATTTATTATGCCTTCCTGAAAACATTTTTAAAGGTTCTGAAAATTGAGTTTCTGAAAGTAAATTCTATAGACAAATGGTATCCACAATGACAACTAGATTGCATCTGAATATCAAACTAAAAGGTAAAAGAGGATATTTTACAATTTTACCATGTGTAATATATTTTAAAATTTGATTGAAGCAATTAAAATATAAAAGTTTTAAAAACCCCTGCTTATATGAGCAATTGATATTTGACAAAGATGGCAAGATTATACAATGGAGCAAAGACAGCCTCTTTAATAAATGGTGTTGGGAAAACTAGACTAGTACATGCAAAAAGATGAAACTAAACCACCCATTTACACCATACACAAAAATAAACTCAAAATGGATAAAAGACTTAAATGTAAGATGCAATACCATAAAAATCCTACAAGAAAACATAGGTAGTAAAATCTCAGATATTCAATGTAGAAATATTTTTGCTGATATATCTGCTAAGGCACAGGAAGCAAAGCAGAAAATAAACAAATGGACTACATCAAATGGAGACAACTGTACTTGAACATGGAGACAACTGTACCTGAACAATAAAAAAATAAGATACTAAAAAAATAAAACAAAATGAAAAGCTTCTATGTACCTAAAGAAACCACCAATAAGATGAATAGGGAACCTACTGTTTAGGAGAACATTTTCATCAATGATACATCTGACAAGGGTTTAAGTCTCCAAAATATACAATGAACTAATACAATTCAACACCAGGAAGACAAACAACCCAACTGAGAAGTAGGCAAAAGAGCTGAATAGACACTTCACCAAAGAGGACATATAGTGGGCCCATAGATATATGGAAGTATGTTCAACACCACTAAGCATCAGAGAAAGGCAGATTAAAACCACAAGGAGATATCACCTTATACCTGCCAGAAGGACTACCATCAATAAATCAACAAATAACAAGTGGAAAACAATAGGAAGAATCCTAAAAAATTAAAAATGGAACTTCCTTTTAACCCAGCAATTCCACTTCTAGAATAAACCCAAGGACCCTGAGACACCAATACAAAAAATACCAGCACCCCTATGTTTATAGCAGTGCTATTTACAATAGCCAAGATTTGGAAACAGCTTTAAATGCCCATTAGTAGATGAGTGGGTAAAAATTTGTAGTACATTTACACAATGGAATATTATGCAGCAATAAAAAAGAAAAGAAAAAACTCTTAACATTTTGCAACAGCATGGGTGGACCTGGAGAAAATTATGTTAAATAAATTAAGCCAGTCAGTGAAAGAAAAATGTCACATGATCTCACTTATATTTGGAATCTAATGTACACAATAAATTATAGTAACAGAAGCTTAAATACATAAAACAGACTGTCAGCTGCCCGAAAAGGGCATGCAAGTATATAAACAGAATTGTTTCCTTTATTTTTATTTCTCTTTTTGATAGTTTATTATTAGCATATAGAAATGCAAAAGATTTCTGTGTATTGGTTTTGTATCTAATTTGTATGCACTAAATATACTTTTCTATGGCTAAGCTGTTGCATCAGCCAAATTCCCAGGAAAGCTTAAATGGTGTTGTAGTTTTCCCAAATGAGGTAACTGGTCTAGTCTTTTATGTCTCTCTAATCACTCAGTCATGAGATGAGAGTCATCTTTTGAGAAATTGCTGTGTGACCCCCCCAGACATCTCTGGGTGTGATGATTGCTATTGGCCAAGAGCAGTTCTCTGGATTAGGGTGGGTGTAACTGTGAGCTGTTAACAAGCATGACTTCCACAGATCATTGAAGAGATCTGTGTAGGACACCAAAAGCATCCTCAAGAGCCTGGGAATACTGTATTTAACTCAACCTGGTTTACCTGCTGTGTTTATGTTTGAAAATAGGGGTGCTGGGCTTGGAGTCTACTATGAGAAGAAAGCACTGAAGGATTGCTGAGTAGACTTTACATCACAACTCTTCCAACCAAGTCCTCTGCCTATGTGGACATCATCTATTTTCTATAGTTCTGAAATCTCCCCTAAAGTTTCAATATAATACTAATACTTCTTAATACAAAAAATACCCCATATTTTGCACACACACATTGCTTAGACATATGCCTGCCATATGAAACTCAGTAACTCTGAAACTTCTAGTCTTTTCCACAGCTCACCTTCCCCCTTTTGTATTCATGGTACCTATCATTAGGCAGTCAGGCTTCAATCATTTGAATTTTCTTTAACTTCTTCTCCTTTTCTTCTTCTTTTCACCCTATGTACTGAATCAATGGAACTCTGAAACTCTCTCATAATGCTCTTGACATGCAAACTTTCCATTCCATCTTATTGTCACTCCACTTCCAGTCCTTGTCTTGTTCCACATTAACTGCGCAAAGGATTTCTTAACTGACCTTTTTGTATCAATATCTCACCAATAATAGATTAATATTCTAAGGCACCTTTTTAATCACATATCTCCTTCATTCAAAATGTTTAAATATCTCCCCCCCTTGCCTATAAATCTAATTTTCTTCATCCATATTTAAGTGCCTCAATAATCTTACCTGCCTTAAGCTGTAATGCTGTGTCAGTGAGCTTTATCTGTTTTAATACCTTTTAATAAAGTATTTTATCTAACCATAAAAGAAGAGAATATCAAATTTTTGAATATTTCAAGTTAGATGTGAAAATACAGGTAAATTTAACAAGCTGCAATATTAAAGTAATAGATGTGACCTTCTGAATTTGGGCTATAAAATTTAGATTTGGGTGAGGTGACAGAAACATTACAACTGGAAACATATTTGTTATTTTGAATCCATCTTAGAGAAATGTAACGCGACTACAAATTTTTTTAAAAATTAAATTAAAAATTTTCAAAACAATGAATGTATTCTTAGATTATATCACAAAATACATTAGAATAGATATTTTCAAAGTTTTAGCAAAAATTTTTTTCAAGCAAATTCTTACACAAACAAAGCATATAAAAAATAAACCATATAAAACAATAGAAGGGAAACAGCTCTCTGCCTTCCTAAACCCACAGCAAGACAGCCCCAAGTCTTTACATAGACTCCTAGGTCTTCCTGGAGCTCGTAATCAGTAGCTCTCTGCCCAGATTGGAAAACATGTTACACTTCACTGCCAGACTCCGTCTAAAATACCGCAGTAAGTGCTTGCTCCTGAACTCTAAACAAAACTAAAGTCCATTTTGGAGGACAGTGTAATAATTGGTTAAGTGACTGAAAATCATGTAATCAGATTGGTTGATTGGTTGAAAGAAATGGGGATGTTTAGCGGAAAGAATAGAAGTAAATGCTGATGTGATGCTGGTTTTTGTGTGTATGAAGGACTACGACAGGAAATTGTTTCAGACAGGTCCAAAGGTCAAGTTATCGAATCAAACAGCCTCTTTCAACAATGAATGTTTCAACCAAGAAAGATTTAAGAAAATTCAAGAGCCAACACCACTGACTCAAATGTTTATTTTTCTCCATGATTCTAGGTATGTCTTTTTCCAAGTTATGTAGTTTGGGATACCATGGCTCTGTTAATTCTTACAACATTTGAATACTTACTAGTTGTGTACAATATCCCAGATGCTATCCTAAGGGATGAAGATTATGAGGTGAACAAGACATCATCCCTGTCTTCAGTCTAGTTATGAACATTAATGTTAAAAAACTGCAATGGGATATGAAAAGTAGTAAATGGAACTATAAACAATGCACAGTGGGAAACAAAAATAGGAAGCAAAGTAAGGCTTCTTGGGGGAGCCAGTGAAGGTTTTAAAATGATAATGTTATTGTCATAAAGACTGTTTACCAAGTGATAAGATGGAAAAATCTACATCAGGTGAAGTAAATTTTGTATGCAAATATACTGAGGAATGAAATCACATGGACTAGGTGGGAAACACGTCGAGTTGCTGGAAATTAATGCACCTTCAGTTGAGTGAGGTGTTAAGGACCAAAAGGTGTTCTGGGAGAAGACAGAGACAGGAGTGTGAACCCTGTCGGGGTGGACAGGTATCCCATCTTTCCACCAATGCTGTGTATGACAGGCCTGCTGGCTTAGTGCATGGAGGGCTGAGAAAAAAATGGGACTGACTACTACAAAATCCTGAATGATACCCTTTTCTTTACGGTTAGCCTAAAAAAGGAAAGTCAGTACAGGGGAGTCAAATATTGCAATATAAATATTTGAAGAATAGCTTGGCTATGTTTTCCAGTTATTTAAGAAACTTAATAAAAA